>PVKU01003884.1:7763-163735 GCA_004027475.1 Anoura caudifer | reverse complement strand
TGATGTGCCTTGGTGTGTTCCTCCTTGGGTCCAACTTCTTTGGGACTCTCTGAGCTTCCTGGACTTCCTGGAAGACTATTTCCTTTGCCAGATTGGGGAAGTTCTCCTTTATTATTTGTTCAAATAAGTTTTCCACTGGTTGCTCTTCTTCTTCCCCTTCTGGTACCCCTATAATTCGGATGTTGGAACGTTTAAAGATGTCCTGGAGGTTCCTAAGCCTCTCCTCATTTTTTTGAATTCTTGTTTCTTCCTTGTTTTTTGTTTGGTTGTTTCTTTCTTCCTTCTGGTCCACTCCATTGATTTGAGTCCCGGTTTTCCTCCCATCTCTGTTGGTTCCCCATGCATCTTTCTTCATTTCACTTATTGTAGCCTTCATTTTTTCATCTAATTTATGAGCAAAATCAACCAATTCTGTAAGCATCCTGATCACCAGGGCTTTGAATTGTGCATCTGATAGGTTGGCAATCTCTTCATTGCTTAGATAAATTGGCTCTGGGGCTTTGATTTGTTCTCTAGTTTGAGCCATTTTCATTTCTGGTTTTTTGTTTGTTTGTTTGTTTGTTTGTTTGTTTGTTTTGTCTAGTCGCGGCTGTTACATAGTGAGGGGTGGAGCCTCAGGTGTTCCCTAGGGCGGGACAGCCCAGTCGCTGGGTAGTGACGCTGTATGTGGGGGTGGGGTCTGAGAGGAGATAATGGCGGTTGCTTTACTCACTCTCGAATTCCAGTTCCTTTCACCACTTCCCCTTTGCCTGGATTATCTGCGCGTGAACGTGGGAACACCCGGTCAGCCAGCTGCCTTGTGTGGCCTCACTGGTTCTGCACAGTTGCCGCCCTGTGCCCGGGGTCTGCTAGTCACCGCCTGTGCACCTGGGGGCTGCTGCCTGCATGCCCCTCCACACCTCCGCTTTTTCCTGCCGCGACTCTGCCCCTCTTACTGGTCTGGATGAATGGTTGTTGGACTTCCAAACAGTTTGATTTTCTGAGTTCTGGTTGTTTTCTTGTTTCTAAATCTTTGTTGTCCTTAATTTGGTTGTGAGAAGAGGCACAGTGCGTCTGCTTATGCCTCCATCTTGGCTGGAAGTCCTTGTTTTTTATGAACTCTTGTTACTTCTAGGTTATAAATGAATCTCAAATTTTAGGGTGGTTATGACTATGTTGTAAAATTATATTCCCAATTTCTAGTGGATTAGAGTTGTCAAAATAAGAGCTTAGTTAGAATTTACCTTATTAATTATAGTTGATAATTATTTGTAATATATCAGTATATAGTCTAAATATTTTTAAAATAGGCATAATACAGAAATATTTAGTGTACATATATATACTTTATCAAAACTGTGTACTCTGTTTTAGGTATCTTTTTAATGATGCTGAGGTAAAACCTTTTGATTCTGCTCAACTTGCCTCTGAATGTTTTGGTGGAGAGATGACAGTAAGTTTTATTCAGAAATTATAAATGGTTTATGATTTTTCAAATGCTTTGCAGTATCATAAAATCCAATAGGAGAATCACTTAACTTTTTTTTTAAAGATTTTATTCATTTTTAGACAGGGGCAGGGAGGAAGAAAGAGAGAGAGAGAAACATCAATGTTTGGTTGCCTCCTCTGTGCCCCCCGTTGTGGGTCCAGCCCACAACCTGGGTATGTGCCCTGATTGGGAATCGAACCAGTGACCCTTTGGTTTGTAGGTTGGTGCTCAGTCCACTGAGCCACACTAGCCAGGGCTCACTTAACTTTCTTTTAATCACTATAATTAAATCTAAATTTTATTCAGCTGTCATTTATGGGCAGTGTAGTATGTTTAGAGTATGTAATAGATACTGGGAAATATTTTAACAATTACTATTTTTGCCTTCAACTGATTAAGAAGTTTAAGACTTGAAAATTAAATAATAGTATAGGAATTGAATTATATTGCCATGAGACATTATAATTGAATAAGGTGTTTTCTTGAATGCTTTGGGGTTAGAGCCAAAAGAAATTAGTCTTTATAGACTTAATATGAGCACTTTTTAACAAGGAAGTTGGACTGAGCTAACTTTAAAGAATTGTTCATTTAGTGCCTTTTGTAAAGCGGCAGCAACCTGGTATTACAAGTGAGAAGATAGAAAAAGGATAGTTTTTTTATTACATAATTAGAAGTAAAACGTACGAAAAGGCGATTAGGATGCCACTCTTCATAGGCATGTTATCCTAATATCAATATTCCGAAAATTTTTTAATACCCTCTTGATTCTTATAAGTCATGTATTTTAATAGTCTTTCCATTTCACAGATAAGCCCAGATAGACCAGTTTTCACTTTAATAGCCATGTTTGTTGTGAAATAACTGTTCACATTTTGGACTTTAGTGAAGGGCATTTTTTTATTGCTCTTTGGTGTTCTTATGTACTATTCTGAACAGAAAAGGAGAAGTAGGAAAATTGCTAACACTTTGGAAATGGGTAGGAGAAGGAAGTGAATAATGAGTTACCACTGAAGCCGTCACTAAACTGATTGCATCTCTAGATGTTATTCCTAGGACATTTCCTCAAAAAAAAAAAGTAAAAGTAAACTTTGCGAGAAGCTCTTCTCTTAAAAGATAGCTTTTTAAATTACAAGTCCATTTTTTTTCCTTATGCTTTATATGTATTATGGTAAAGTACCTTAAAATGTATTGTGAATCCTCTTTTTTTTCTTTTCTTATGCTTTGTCAAAAACTTCTGTCAAGGATTTTTATGAATGTAATGCTATTTGAAAACTATTTACAAAGTTACTATATAGTATTCAGTAACTTTTTTTGAAATATTTTATATATAAATATAGCTGAGTATACCTATTTTCTAAAGAAGGAAACTTATTTTTTAAAACAGACCAAGACCTACGATTCTGTTACAGATAAATTTATGGATTTCTCTTTTGAAAAGGTAACTATTTCTTTCATATATAATTTTACATTGTTTTCTTTTTCTGTGTTGCCTACTTTTATAGTTATATTTTGTCAAAGTGAAAATATACTTCTTTTTCTTCTTAAAGACACACAGTGCATATATGCTGTTTTACAAACGCATGGAACCAGAAGAAGAAAATGGAAAAGAATACAAATTTGATGTTTCATCAGAATTACTAGAGGTATAAGTTAAATTTAACTTTAGCAACAGTTTGAAAGCATGTTTAAGTATTTTTGCAAGTAATAATAGTGCTTTGGTATAAGAACAGACTAGGACATTAGAATATCTAATCCAGGGTAGGCTTTGATACTGTATGCAACTACTCTTGCTAATACTGACATACAGCAGGTGAGTATGAAGTGAATGAAATCAAAGGGAGTGGAAAATTGTTTGTAACATTGAAGAAAAATAAGAAAGACAAAGTTGTTGATGGCATTACAGCAAGCTCACAGGTACTTGTACAGTTGGTCGTGTTCTTATCGGTGATAGGATTACAAGTGTTCTCTTTTCATGTTACACACAAGTGTACAATGTATGTGGATTTGAAATGCATTTGAAATATGTATTTTTAATATTAAAAAGTATGTCTCATTTATATTAATAAGGCTTTGTTTCATAATGTAGTAAGTGGCAATATTACTTGAATGTTTTAAGATTTATAAAAAGCAATAATTATTTAGTGTTTGTTTTGTCAGTATTATAAACTCAGCCAAAAGTACAAAAAAATCTCAAGATTATACCTGAAAAAATATTCTTCCATCTAGACAATTTAGTTTTTACTGTCTAATTGATATGTTGATACTTGCGCTGTGTGGTCAAGCATTAAAACTGAGTGCATTTTGTTCCCCCAAACTTTAATACATACTAGAAACTGGTATCTTGCCTACCCATATTACTGATAAAAGCTGAGAATATTGTCTTCTTTAACTCCTTGAATTGAATTTATTAGAAAAATTAGCTGCTTCACTACATTTTAGGTTATTAAACTCACCTATTTGTACAATAATTTCAACCACCATCACAATTAAAATTGAATAGATTAGAATCACCATGATGTGCAAGACTTTATGCTCCCAAGGTATTCAGATAAATGTAGACTTTGTTCTAGATGAGGACTAAATAGTTGATTTTTTTTAATTCAATAGTATTTAATGACAGCCCATTGTGAAATAAAAATGAAAATTTAAATAAAACCTTAGTGATGTATATTGTTCATTTACATCGGTGGTTCTGAACTGCCTTACATTCTTAAAAGTTATTAACAGCTTTAGAGTTTTTTAAATAGTACTTTCAATGTAGTTATAGCAGTATTCACCATATTGGAAATTAAAATAAATTTTTAAAATTTGTATTCATTTAAAAATAACAAAAGTACATGACATGGTAAAAAAAGTTAAGGAGATTAAAGTAAGTGGAAAAATTATTAGTAACATTGAAGAAAAGTAAAGTGGTTGATGGAATTAGGACATGCTCATTAATCATGTGAAAAAATGTTTCTTGAACAATACCATTCAGTGAGAAAAGTGTCTCTGTTTTACATTTTTGCAAATCTCTTTAATATCTGATTTAATACAAGACAATTTGTGTCTATAAGAGG
Organism: Anoura caudifer; assembly: GCA_004027475.1. Taxonomy (NCBI): domain Eukaryota; kingdom Metazoa; phylum Chordata; class Mammalia; order Chiroptera; family Phyllostomidae; genus Anoura; species Anoura caudifer. The sequence continues at coordinate 159,208 of PVKU01003884.1, read as the reverse complement.
TTCTGTATTTGATTTATTATGATCTCATCATTTAACCTCCGGAAAAACTTTATTGTATGCTTAGGAGAGAATGAGTGAAAAATTGTTTTGACCTCACAGATACCCTGAAAATGTCATAGGGAAACCCGTAGCTCTCTGAACTATTCTTTGAAAATCACTGATTTAGGTAGGTTGACAAAAGGGAATCTCAGACCTTTGCATATTGTGATAATGAAGTAATGACAAGGAAAACAAACTGAACTATGTTAGAATATTCTTAATTATAGACCTAAACCAACCATTTTTTCCTGTCATAGTTTCAGATTATTAATTTAAAATGTTTGCCTGCACGTACATTTTACCAAAAATTTAAGTAAAAATATTACTGTTACTTAACATTAATATAGATTTTAGATATAAACTGGAATCAGGACCTTTAGATTTGTTCAGTTAAAATATAGCTAGTAGTAGACGTACCCAGAAGGTAAATACGAAATTTTAGAACCATAAAATAAATAAACAGACATTATAAATGGTAGTGACAATTATGGATAAAACGAGTAGAGTACACAAAAAGTGTAGTTGAATTGGGAATGCTAGGGAAGGTGATCAGGAAATGTGTCCTTAAAGTTTGACTTGAAAGTTAGTGAGAAGTTAATCATGTGAAAAGCATTTCAGACAAAGAGAACATTCTGTATAGTTTCCTGAGGGAAGGATAGAGCTAATTGGCATGTTTTAGGGGCTGAAAGGTGACCTCTATGGCTATGGTGATAAATAAGTGCAAGAAAGAATGATCCAAGATGAAGTTGGACGGGTATATAGAAAACACTTAGGAAAGTTCTTTTAGATCAATGGCATGCGGTAGCTTCACACTGAGACACACCTATTTGGCTCCACATACATTTTATTGATACAACACAAAAAGGACAATCAAAAAACAAGATGAATATTTCTGTAGAATAGAAGTGGAACAGAATTAAATGCAGTAAGTCTAATGAAAATCATGGGACTACCAGGCTTTAGGTCCAAAGCAGATAATGGTGGTCAAAGCAAAGGTTCAGGTCTTGTAGCAGAAAGGAGACAGTTCCTAACTAAAAGTAAGAAACTTGGAGTAAACAGGGAAATCACCTCACATATAGTCTGCCACCTGAATTAAAGTTTATTTTGCCAGTTTTTAAACATACTTTCTCTCATAACCTATTCTTATCAATATGTAATATAACATAGTTTTATTTGTTTATATATTTGTTCCTCAAACAGATGGGATTTCAGAGTTCTTACTTTATAAATACATTTCTTAAAAACCATAATCACTTAAGGTAGCCAGATATATAATGATAAATTGGAGCAGGATTAATATCTTATAGTACTTTCATGTTCCATATGTCTGGAAAAAATCAACACAAATTTTAAGTTTATGTATTTTGGCAGCTTTGTTTCTAAAATATTGGTAAAATGTAATGAAGTAAATGGTTTCTGGTATCTGATGTTAACATTCTTTTTTCCTTCAGTGGATTTGGCATGATAACATGCAGTTTCTTCAAGACAAAAATATTTTTGAACATACATATTTTGGGTAAGTATGGTAAATTTAGTAGTAGATTTTTAAAAATTTATATTGAATTTATTAGGGTGACATTGGTTAATACAGTTATATAGGATTCAGGTGTACTTTTCCATAATATACCATCTGTATAATGTATTGTGTGCTCACCACCCAAAGTCAGATCCCCTTCTGTCACCATTTATCCCCCGTTTACCTTTTTTTGTTACACATTTCAATTATTCTCTGTAAGAATTTCAACTTAATACTTTTAAATTCTAGGTTTATGTGGCAGTTGTGTAGTTGTATTCCCAGTACATTACCAGATCCTAAAGCTGTATCCCTAATGACCGCAAAGGTAATATATAAGCCTTTGATAATTTTTTCAAGATTGACTACTTTAAAATAATTAATTATTTTTTGCTTAATTTTATCTTTTTTATAGTTAAGCACTTCCTTTGTTCTAGAGACATTTATTCATTCAAAAGAAAAGGTATGCATTTTATTTTGTGCATTTTTGTGATTCGATATCGTTTGGTTTTTATTGTCTTTAGCTGAGAAGTCCTTACATCTTGACTTTTTCCTCCTCTTCTTCTCCTCCTCCTCCTCCTCCTCCTTCTTCTTCTTCTTCTAGCCCACAATGCTTCAGTGGATTGAATTGTTGACCAAACAGTTTAATAATAGTCAAGCAGCTTGTGAGGTGAGTTGAATAATTCACTTTTTTGTTATGTTTTCTTAACTTAGATGCCATGGCAAAATGGTTTTATCTTTCAGATCATAGCCCAGTTTGAATTGTTCCTAAAATACTTGATAGCTGAGAGAAGGTTATAGTTTATGTATCAAATCTATTATACGAGTTAAATAATTGATTTTTATGTTATTTAAAAATCATTTGGTTCCCCTCACCATGTATTAGAAGGGAAAAATATAGAAAATTCAAAGACTACTAGATATTTCTTAACTACTCTTAAATGTTAGCAGAATACTTAAAATGTTTATCTCCCCTTGCACTCTGAGAAAAATATACATGTGTCCCAGTAGATCAGTTTATGTTCAATATTGTCTGTTCCCATATTGCATAATGAGAGAGAGACATCTGTGAGGATAATTACACATGGATAATGATCACTTAACCATATTGTCATCTTAATATCACTTATAATTTTTGATTTGCTTACAAAATTTTTAAGAAGTGGGAGATAGCAGCATAAGGATTAAATTAGTTGAACATTTTTTCTTATATAGAAGGTCATCTAATTATACTTTGTAGTGATGAAATAGAATCTGTTTATTATAAATTTCAAACACAAAGGCTTAATTTTTCAAAACTTAATAATGAACATTTAAAAACATGCACAAAAGTAGAAGGATGTATGTACCTATTGCCCAATTTCATCAAAAGGTGACATTCTTTTTTATATATATATATATTTCTGCCCCCCATCTTTTTTCAGCTGAAGTATCTTAAAGCAAACAGATGCCATATCATACATCCATAAATGCTCAGTATGTTTCTCTAATAGACAAGAACTTTAAAAATAAAAATATGTGTGTAACATGATTCCATTCACTCCTAGTAAAATTACAACCAGTTCTTTTACATCCAGTACCCATTCCATGTTCAGTTTTCTCTAATTGTCTAAAACATGTGCTTTTCAGTGGTGTGTTTAAATGAGTATTCCAACAAAGTCCACATTTTGCTTTTGTTTCCTAAATTGTATTTTCTCTATTAAGTTACTTTTTTTCCTCTCCTTGCCACTTTGTCATTTGTTGTGTAGGATTTTTCACATGGCTGGCTTTGACTGATTGCATCTTCCTGGTGTTATTTAACATGTTTCTCTATTCCCCTTCCACTTTATGATTTTTAAGTTGTTTCATAGATCTGGAGGGTTGATCAATAAGGTCGTATTTTCTTTTGTTTTGATTTTCCAATAATTTTTTTACTTCAGTTTTTTTTATTAAAGATTTGCTTCTGGAACTCTGTCAAGGAGTTAAAAGTTTCTACAGTTTTCATTAATTCTGTGTATGTGTGTATGGCAGTATAATTCAATAGAAGAGTTAAATATGTGATTAATAGATACATTGAAATCAATGGGGAATTGTTCTTAGCTTAGGTAATGAAGCATGTTCTTTGTTTTCAAGAGAACATAATTTGTTTTTAAACATAAAAAAATGAATCATACTCTGATCATGACAATAGAAACAAAAGATTCTCCAGTATGACATTTATGCAGACTAAGAGAAAAACAGTATTCCTTTTATTATAAGGACTGCATGTTGCCATCATGCAGGTCGTGCATGGTGATGTAAATGGCATCCATGGAATTCTGTAATAAGGTAATCCTGATTATGACTTTAGGCATTTTAGATTTTGGACATTCTAACAATTTAAGAGTCTTTTTTGGTTAGAATTTAAAATAACTAAAACATTGATGAGAAGTAAAATCTTTATGTGATTTTTATCCCAACAAGCATTGGTTAAATACTAAAAATCACACTGGTTTTTTACAGTGGTTTTTGGACCGAATGGCTGATGATGACTGGTGGCCAATGCAGATATTAATTAAGTGCCCTAATCAAATTGTGAGACAGGTAAGAAAAAATTTATTTGAAAAAGAAATGGCTTTCAGGTTAGTTCTAAAATTGCCTGAGACTATGTCTTAACCCACCTTTTATGGTAGTTTGGAAAGATCAGCCTCTTACCATAAAAGCCATTTTTCTATTGTTTTCACCAGCCGCCCCCCCACCCCCTTTTTTTTTTAAGCAAATTAGATGTTATTTCAATCAAGTGATTTAAATCATTCACATGTCCTGGTGATAGGAAGATAGTTATCACCACTTTTTCTCTCAGATCCTACTGTCTGCTTTATGAGTTGTACTGATTCCTTTTCAGATCCTTAGATATTCTAACCATAGGGAATGAAATTAATAGTTTATAAATCATTTCTGTGACAAGTTCTGAGCTGTCACATGAATATTTGTTTTGCTAATTGGAAAATTAGACAAGGAAAATCTTAATACTACTTTATAGTCATTTATGACACAAACCCAAAAATTTTATATGAAATATGTCACATTTCAGTTATTGAGATACAGTTTTTATATTATGAAATTCACCCAGACCTTTCCAAGTATAAAATTTAGTGGTTTTTGATAGGTTTCCAATCTTGTACAACTGTCATCTATCTGATTTTATAACATTCCAAAAAGAAGCCCCACACCTATTAGCAGTCACTCCCCATTTTTTCCTGTCTCTTCTCCAGCCACTGGCAACCACTAATATACTTTATCTTTCTATAGAGTTGCTTATTCTCCGACCATTTCATATAAGTGGAAACATATAGTATGTGGTCTTTCGTGACTGACTTCTTTGATTTAACAATGTTTTCAAGATTTATCCATGTTGTATCATGTATTTGTACTTCATTTCTTTTCATTGCCAAATAATATTCTATTAAATGGATTTTCCAAATTTTGTTTATTCATTCAGCAATTGATGAACATTTGGGATGTTTCTACTTTTTGGCTATTTTGAATAATGGTGCAATGAGCATTTGTGTTCAAATACTTCTGTGGACATAAGTTTTCAATTTTATTTTGATATGTATCTAGGAATAGAATACCTGGGTCATATTGTCACTTTTATGTTTCACAACTTTAGGAACTATCATCTGTTTTTCATAGGTTCTATATCAGTTTATATTCCTACCAGCAATCTATGAGGGTTCCAGTTTCACTACATCTTCTTATTTTAGCCATTCTCATGAGGATGAAGTAGTATCTCATTTTGGTTCTGGTTTGTATTCCCCTAATAATTAATGATATTAAGCATGTTTTCATGTGCTTATTGGCCATTTACATATCTTATTTAGAGATTCTCCACTCATTAAGAGAATCTTATGAAGCTTTGTTTTTTGTAGTCTCTATTCCTGAAATGTATTATTTGTTTTTGTTTTTCCCTACTATAAAACTGAATATTGATTTTCAGGCTTACTGTTTTATATCTTCAGTCTGTAGTCTAGACTCCACGAAAGCTTTAAAAATGTCAAAACATTTAATCTGTGGGCAAAATGTAAATGGATGGCAGAGAATTTTTTGAATCGTGTTAATTTTTCAGTATCTGATGTGAGTGGCTCTTGGTTTGTTGAATCTTTTCACTTATAGATGTTTCAGCGTTTGTGTATCCATGTGATTCAAAGACTTAGACCTGTGCATGCTCATCTCTACCTACAGCCAGGAATGGAGGATGGGTAAGAAGTTATCTCTTGAACATTTTATTTTTAAGCTTTTTAATGATCTGCCTAAAAAATATTTTGTTAATTTATTTATTTTTAGAATGAGAGGAAGTGAGGGAGAAAGAGAGGGAGAAAAACATCCCTCCGTTGCCTGTCATATGCACCCTAACTTGGGACCAAACCCACAACCCAGGCATGTGTCCTGAGCAGGAAAGAAACCGGCGACCTTTTTGCTTTGTGGGATGATGCTCAACTAAGCCATGCCAGTCAGGGCCATAAATATCCACAATGAAATATTTAAGTTCTTTTATTTAAAAATAATCTGTTATAAGCATGGGTGGAACTGGAAAGCATTATGCTAAGCAAAATAAGCCAGGCAGTGAAAGACAAATACCATATGATCTCACCTTTAATAGGAACCTAACAAAAAAAAAACAAGCAAAATATGACCAAAGACACTGAAATTGAGAACAAGCTGCCAGTGACCAGAGGAGAGAGGGGAGGGAATTTCAGGGGGGAAAGGTGAAGGGTTTGCAGAAACAATTACAAAGGACACATGGACAATAACAGGGGTGGGTGGAAATGGAAGGGAGGTGGGGAGAGCGGGGGTGTTGGGCTGGGGTGAGGGGAAAAGGCAGAAAACTGTAATTGAACAATTAAAAAAGTAAATAAATAAAATAAGTAAAAGTCTGTTATAATACAAACCAAGAAAGTTCGTATTAAAATTTAAAAGTTTTCACTTTTTATTTTATTTTGTATTAAGTGCATCTTTAAAATCCTCTACAATTGACTCTGTCTTTTGTTTGGATTGATTTAGCCAGACACAATTATTAGAATTCAACTACTTCCATTGTTGTTAATTGTATTTATTATTACAAAAATGAAAGAGGTAAATTCAGGTTTTTCAAAACAATTCTCCCAGAGTATCTATCTCCTCCAGACTTCATACTTTATTTAAGATATATAAAATTGTGTTTTCAGGTCAGATGATATGGATGCCTCAGTAGAAGATATTGGTGGTCGTTCATGTGTCACTCGATTTGTGAGAACTCTGTTATTAATTATGGAACATGGTGTAAAACCTCACAGTAAACATCTTACGGAGTATTTTGCCTTTCTTTATGAATTTGCCAAAATGGGTGAAGAAGAGGTGAGGCTGTGTCTTGTTTGTTTCTGATATTATGTACCTATTTCAGTATTTAAAATTTGTTTTTATATTAATTTTAAATCAATATTTTTATTTTTAGAGCCAGTTTTTGCTTTCATTGCAAGCCATATCTACAATGGTACATTTTTACATGGGAACCAAAGGGCCTGAAAATGTAAGTACAGTTCTCTCTTATTTTAGGGATTTAAAGACCATGTTTACAAATTTGTATCATGGAAAATCATTAGATATCAGAACCCTTTAAAGTCTCTTCTGGCACTGATATTAAATAATTTTAAGGGTGTAAGTTTGATTCATACTTTTAATGAATACAGCAAGAGAAGAAACAATTAAGTAATAAATTTCACTGGTAAGGCCCTGGAAGAAAGCAAATAAATTCAGGTGAAAATGCCTACCACCTGCTTTTGGATTCTATCATTAGCAGGTTGTTTTGGTGAACATTTTTGTTGCCCATATATTTTAAGTCCTTTGCTATTGAGTTTGTCAGAGTCTTCCAAAAATTTAAGTAGCATGTCTATTTATATATTAAAGCGTTATGTGAATTTTGTTTTCTTTGTAATGATCACATTAGATTGAATGCTCTGTTTGCACTTAGCATAACACTAAGTGCTCTCTAGTGTTCCTAAGCTTCAGAAAGGTATAATATGTGTCAGGGAGAATATACATGTGTTAGATAAGCTTCAGTCAGGCAAGAGCTATGGTCCCGTTTGCTGTGAGTTTAATCCTTTGCAACCCTAAGAGAGTAAGTACTTTTGTCATTTCCATTTTATAGATGAAATTGAGGCATAAGGACATTACCTGTATTTTTCAGACCACAAGACACACCTAGGTTTTAGAGGAGGAAAATAGGGGGAAATTTTTGAAGGAAAAAATGTGGTAAAATATTTAATAACATAAATAGTGTAATATTTCACCAATATAAATGTAAACAGAACTCAACAGCAGCATTAACAACCAGTATTCCTTCCAAGTTGGGGGGTGGGGTGGGGTGTGTCTTATAGTCTGAAAAATACAGTAACTTGTTTCAGATCATAGTGACCTGGGCTTTCATCCTTGGTCAGACTCCTGGTCTAAACTATTAATCACTATACCATAATGCTTTTCAGAATATAGACAGTTATGTAACTCTAACCTATATGGCTGCTTGTTCAGACTGCTTTTCTTTTGCTTTGTTAGATCATAAAACCTTTTTGTCTCTGGCACTTCAAAGCCCAAATGAGTATCTCTTTTAAATACCTGCTATTTGGATTATTTGACAACTACAAATAAGGATGCCTTAATTTGTGTAACTGGTAGTTTTATTAACTAGAAAATATTGTTTTATCATATGCATAAAGTTTGATCCTGATTTATTTTCAAAGGGGCTTGTCTATAAGAAAAAAATTAGTAAGGGATTTATCTATTAGGTAAGGTAAATAGTTACAGAATGGAGAATTATTGCTCTTTACATTTCTGCCTATTAGTTCTAAAATTGTCCTGAATGTGGTTTATACTTTAAAGTTAGGTTTAGACTTTGAGTGGCTGTTTTTCATGATAAATGCTCCTGCTGCTGTCTATCCTGTGTAGTTATATAAAATAATCAGGTTGTATGCTCTTAGTAGAGCGTTACAAACTAACATAATGTTAAAATTGGATTTTGTTCTGCTCTAGCCTCAAGTTGAAGTATTGTCAGAGGAAGAAGGGGAAGAGGAAGAGGAGGAGGAAGATATCCTTTCTCTGGCAGAAGAAAAATACAGGCCTGCTGCCCTTGAAAAGATGATAGCTTTAGTTGCTCTTTTGGTTGAACAATCTCGCTCAGAAAGGTGAAATGCGTCAACATTCAAGATGCATATAGCATGTTCAGTTTTGCTCTTTTTTACATGATTGTTTTACCACTAATAACTAACTAACTTTTGTTATTTAACTCCTTTTAAATAACACCACAATTTACCAACTCTTGAAGCTTAAGTATTTCAATCCTTTCTACTAAACTCATACTTTTCCTGGGTCATGTTAGAAATATATACAGTAAAGTATCTATATGTGCATTCATCCTATAACATAGCAGTTTCACTTCTAGGAATCTATTCCCCAAATATAGAAAGATATATGTGCAGTGCTATTTATTGCAGTAGTGTTTTGAATTAACAAAAGACTGGAGATGTCCACCTAGAAGGGACTACTTGGAAAAACAGGGTATCCACTCTATGGAGTACTCAATAGCTGAACAAATGGAATATATGTATACTACCTTAGAGAAATTTTTAGGATAAATATTACTAAGTCAAAAAAGCAAAATGGAGAAAGTGTATATAATATGTTACTTTTTAAGAAAGGGGAGACTGAGAGAGAGAGTGTGTCCTCATAGATCCTGTTTGTGAATTTGCCTGCATGCTAAAATTTTTTGTAATCCTAAAATCAGTACTGAAGGAGCTTTTAAAGGCATTTATGAACTGCAGAAATTACATGTACAGAGTGGGGGAAAATCTTCGATTTGCCTGTTGTATACTGTCCCAGGTGAGGTCAGTTATGATGACATTGTGCATTCTTGCTTCCATTCTTGGAACAGAGCAAATAAATTTAGGGAAATTCTAGTTTTCATATTGTAAACAATGTCCTTTTTACAGCATATGCCACATTTTTCAAATTTCTGCTTTTCGTTGGTGACTTGGCTGTTTAAAATGGCCCCCAAGCATAACACTAAGTGCTGTCTAGTATTTCTTAGCTCCAAAGGCCATAATGTGCCTTAGAAAGAAAATGTATGTGTTACAGAAGCTCCATTTAGTTATGAGCTATGGTGCTGTTTGCTGTGAGTTGAGTGCTAATGAGTCAATGATGTATTAAATTTAAAAAGGTAATGTATCTATTGGTTGATGGAAATTTGACCAGGGGCTTACAGGAACCTAACCCTGTATTCGCCCTATAAGCATTGATTGAGTATTCACTAATTTGGTGTTTACCACACTTGGTAGCCTATAAGCACTACAAATAAGAACTGACTGTATTATTTTTCATTTGAAGACTAAATCAAAAACAAAAAAGAAATAGTTTCCCATGGTTGAGAGAGGGAAGATAGGCTGGAGGGGAAAGGAATGTAAGCTTGGCTTATTTGAATATACATTATTTTATTTTTTAATTTTAACTTTGGAATCATTTAAATGTTTGATATAATTATTAATTAATTAATTAAATGTAATCCCTAAAAATCAAAAGCAGACTGAAATAAATTAACCTAATTTGTATTGAGCTGGCATTATAGCCATGGAGAAGGGTTGATTAAAGTAACCTTAGAGTACATTAACTATGAATTACTAGTTGGAGGTACCTAGAAGACAAAAACAATTGTAAAATTATCATAAGCATTTTTGAAATTATTATTCCAAATTTTTTTATTATAGAATAAAGCAAGTAATTGTTAATGTCATTAGAAACCAAGATTTTTAGAAGAAAAAATACAAATATAAAATAAGAGGGTTTTTACATAACTTTAAAACTGAATTTGGAAATTCAGTAGCATTTTTGATATATTTTTGTCTTAGGCAAACAAAAAACATATATAATGTACCTCCATTTTCTGAAAAGGCTTAGAGATCCAAAGGCAGCTCAGAATTAATGAATGCCCTTAGCACCTAGATTGTAGTCTCTAGATACCTTTTTCCACTGAAAAAATTATGGTTCCTTGGAAATATGGCCAATTTCAGGTCTTCAGCAAGAAATGAATAGGAAGCTGGTAATGTTTTGTCAACCTTGGAAAACAAAGAGGCTATCAAACCCTACTGAGGTCATGTTAAAAAGAGCTAATTTAGAGAGAGGTTTATGCTGGTCATAAATTGGAGAACCTGAGAATCAATAATAATAACTACAAGTGGACTAAAATACATCACAGATGTTTAAATCCATTTGTTCATAATAATATCTAAAAATAAAATAAAAAACTGACAGCCTTTGTGTAGTATATTAGGAAACCAAATCATAATTTTGGAAATGTTAATTAAGGAATGATATTAAGCACTTATCTTTACCTGCAAGAATAATTATCTCCTGGCAACCAAACGGTAAGTGACAGGAAGTTTGTCATCACAGAGGTATTTGAGCTCATAAGCAAGTAGTGCTGGAATTAGAATATCAATATCAATATTTTATATTCCAAATGAAATATTGGATCTAGGAAATGATAGTCATTGGCTGAAAACACTAGAAAAAGTGAGGAAGCTTTTAATTGTGTGCCTCCTAGAGAAATCCATACCACCACTAAAATATTCTTAATTAAAAAGTCAAACCCAGATTTGATCAAGTCTCTAGATCTAACTAACAGTTTACAGGAAATACAGGAACAGGTGAACATCTTAAACCACCACCACAGGGTACATTCAGCAAAATGGAAATGTGGGAAGTTCTATAGGACAGACTGCCTGCTTTCTAAATTGTAAGATAAAAAACAAACCCAGGGGAAACCAGTAGTCTAAAGGAGATTTGAAAGATAATTTCAATCAATTGCAATGGAGGACTTTATTTGTATCCTGATTCAAACAAATTAAGTATAAAAAATTTTTTTAGAAACTGGATACTGAGCAATAGAAATTGTTGATTAATTTTGGGTATGAATAATGGGAGTGTGTTTACATATTTAAAAATATCTGTTGGTGACATGTATTGAGATTTATGGATTAAATGATAAAATATCTGGAATTGCTTCAGAATAGTCCTTATTGAGTGAATAGGAGGTACAAATGAAATCTGACTGGCCATGAATTTGGTAATTTGAAGCTGAGTGATGGAATACTTATACTATTTCTATTTTTGTACTAAAATTTTCCATAATAAATTTAAAAGATATATGTAATAGTTTTAAACTGAGAAGTGAAACTTTCTAGTATTCTTAGTTCATTTTGTTTTTAAGGTTCTCATTTCAGAAAAGGCTATATAAATTAAACCTATCCTAGTGTTATAACAAAATACAACATTAATTAAATGGAAATAAATTGGATTTGAGCTTTTAGATACCAATTTTGGAATCTTGAAAAATTGTCTAAAATATCTCTAGCAAGCAAGTATAGCCAACAGATAGTTCAGAATCATTTTATGGTGGTCACTTGGTATAGTTATAACTGAATTAACAATTTTGAAGTGTGTCATGAAGCAAATAGCTACAAAGTAGTAGTATAGAAGGAAGAAAACTTAATTTCTACTTACGTTTTCTTTCAGGCATTTGACATTATCACAGACTGACATGGCAGCATTAACAGGAGGAAAGGTAATACCTTCTCTATATGAGACCATTTGATAATCACAAAAATAATAACAACAGTTCTTAAATGAAAAACTTGCTTTTAACAGGGATTTCCCTTCTTGTTTCAACACATTCGTGATGGCATCAATATAAGACAAACTTGTAATCTGATTTTTAGCCTGTGTCGATACAATAATCGACTTGCAGAACATGTAAGTACTAAGAAACAGTCTTCAAGTATTTTAGTAATTTTAAAAATAATATTCTGAAATTCTCCTTTTTCTCTTTTAGATTGTATCTATGCTTTTCACATCAATAGCAAAACTGACTCCTGAGGTATGCAGAAATTTGTGTTTTTAAAACCTACTACCAGTATTGACAGTGCTTTCAAATGAACCTTTGAAATTGTCCTTGAAAAAATTTATCACAGTCTCCTCATAACATAACCTGTTTTCAAGTATGTAACTTGAACTCAGTTAACACTTCATGTCTTATCACAGATATAATTTTCTCAATTAAATATAAATTTACATATATATAAGTTCAACATGTGAGTTCCGAATAGATACTAAACTTTAGTGTTATTTGGTTTTAAGCATATAATTATGCCCAAGAAAAAAACAGACTAACCAGAATACTGGATAGGTCGGAAGTGTATTTTCTTAATGAAATAAAGTAGTGTACCAAAATATTTTTGTAAAATGGAAATATTATAGTTGCTTTGTTTAGTACATGTCAAATATTAATACAAATTATATCTGAGACCAAAGGTTGCTACAGGGAACTTTTAATCTAAATTTTCCTGTAAACATGTCTCATTTGAGTTTTGAATTTTGTTTTCCAAATTCAGAAAAATAATACATGTTTCCTGTTACATGTGGTTTCCTGTTCCCATGCAATTGACTTTTTATTCTCAGCTGATCTTTCTTTTTCTTTTTTTTATCCTTACCTAAGGACATGGTTACTTATTTTACAGAGAGAGGGAGGGAGGGGGAGAGAGAGAGAAACATCAGTGTGAGAGAAAAACATCAATTTGTTGCCTCTCACACATGTCCACACCAGGGACTGAACCTGCAACCCAGGTATATACCCTGACTGGGAATCAAACCCCTGACCTTTCAGTTTATAGGATGATGCTCCATCCAAGTGAGCCACACCAGCCTGGGCCTGATCCTGCTCTTTTAAGTTCATACGCAGGAGTACTGAGCTCTGCACACATAATGCAACAAATTTAAATGTTCTGTATGCAAGAGTTATATGTGTTTATTTTCTGCTGATAGAGATGGGTTCAAGTATATTTAAATACACAGTCTAGAATGTCTCTTACAGGCAGCCAATCCTTTCTTTAAATTGTTGACTATGCTAATGGAGTTTGCTGGTGGACCTCCAGGAATGCCTCCCTTTGCATCTTACATTCTGCAGAGGATATGGGAGGTAAGTTTTGCAGCAGATGTTTCAGCATTTTTTTTTTTTTTTTTGAGGATTTTATTTGTCAAATACAGTCACTACCATATTAAGTACCAGTTTCTTCTTACTTGAGCAACCCAAAATGGGTTTAGTAAGTTACTGGTCGAGGGAAGGAAAGATGCTTTTGGCGGGGGGAAGAGATTTTATCTAGCCTCCCAGATTTTTAAAGACTTTTTCCTAGAGTCATGAACAGCCTTCAGCCATTCTAAGGTTCTCATTTCCCTACCATCAAAAAAAAAATTATATAGAGTGGCAGAAGCCCTAGAAATACAAATGAAGTGTTCTCAGCACTTGGTAGAAATGGTAGAGAAAGCACCAGCCACTCTCTTTCCTCCGCAGTTACTGTTAAGGTCATAAAAGTTTTCCTTAGTGTTGGAAAAGCCCATTCTCTAGATAGGGGTGAATAAACTTTTTCTCTTCCTGGCCAGATAGCAAGTACTTTAGGCTCTGTTGAAACTATTTAGCTTCTGTTTCAGCATAAAAGCAGCCATGAGCAATATATAAATGACTAGATATGGCTATGTTCCAGTAAAACCTAAAAACAGGCAACCACTGAATTTAGCCCACAAGTTATGGTTTTCCAACCCCTACTCTAGATCCTAAGATTCCATTTTCCCATGAAAAAAAAATATCCCCAGCAGTGCAGTGAACTGGTTTTCATTCTTATTTATAGTAACAGATTGGGCAAACAATAATAAAAGTAAAGATGAGAAACTTTAAAGAATTAAAAGTACTTTTAAATTACTTTGCAAACTTAGGCCTAAAAGGCATTGGCTTCTCTTATTGGTCTTATGTTACAGTCCTTAGTTATTTTAATTTTAATTTGTAAACTAATGACAGATGTTTCTGAACATTTCCTGTTGATAAAAGTAGCTTTATAAATGGGAAAAATCATGGTTGGAACTTTTTTTGGCTCTGGTTTTCAAAAAACTATTTTGACTTTTAAATATTTAATGGCATATACCAAAAGTTAAAAAGTAAAGTTGGCCTCATAATTTGTTCTTGCCTGTTTTATTTGTAGGTAATTGAATACAATCCTTCTCAGTGTCTGGATTGGTTGGCAGTGCAGACACCCCGAAATAAACTGGCACACAGCTGGGTCCTACAGAATATGGAAAACTGGGTTGAGCGATTTCTTTTGGCTCACAATTATCCCAGAGTCAGGACTTGTAAGTCAAATATTCAGAATTTAACAAACCATTTGTTGCCCAAGTTTTGTTTCTTTGTTTTGTTTTTAAGGTGACTACAGTGTGCCCATTGTTGTATAATTCAAATGCTCTTAGAGATACTGTTTTTAAAAGCCAAAGTTATATTAGTATTTAGAAACCCATACCAATGTTTTACAAATATATATAGTGTTTTTGGTTTTTTAAGGTTAGAAAAGCATGTCCTTTCTCAGGCAACATCACCACCACAGCCATTTTTTCCTTGCTTGATAAAGTGGCAAAGCACGATTAGGATTAGTAAAGAGAGTGAAGGGTCGGGAAATTTCTCTTAAAAAATATGAGAAGGCCAAGAGTAAAGTAGTAGTAAAGACATAAAACAAATTGAGAGAAAATATTTACTGAAATTATGGCCATTAAATGATAAACATCTTTATTATACACACGCCAGAGGAAAATAAACCAAAGATGTTGGAAGACAGATGGACAGATACAAAATATTTTATGGACTAGAAAATTGCTTGTAAATAAACATAGATTATGTCCTCTCTTGATATTAGTCAAAGAAATAAAAATCAAAGTAGTTAATATTTTATGTGTTTGTAAGCATTAAAATATTTACTAGCTATCTACTAAGAGAGCCTAGAATCAATGACACTCTAGTAGCAACAAGCACACCGAATACCCAGATCTCTTTCTAAACACCATTTTTCAATGAAACAAATCACAGCCCCTTGGAGAAATGGCTGATTAAGATCTTGTAGAACCAGAAAGTGAAGAGGTACTTAAAAACCAGAGTAATGAGGGTATTTATATCAAAGGGACTTAGAACCATCCTAAAAGAGCTCCCGATGGCCAAGGCTGGAACAATTTGAGTAAATAAATAACATAAGGCTGGATGTAACCCAAAATATAAAATAAATATTCCTGAGTCTTCATACTGATGTAAATAAATGGAGAAGAGATAGCTCTCCCATACAGAAAAAATTAAAATAATTTGTTTACCCCAAGGTTTAATTTCCCACCCCTTTTGTGTATGCTTAGTGACTTGCTTTGAAAAAGTAGAGTATGGGGGATGGGGAAATAACTTTAAGAAACTTGACAAACATTAACTCAGCCAGGTGATTGAGGTTAACATAATCACTGAAGAGTCGTGTTTACAGCGTGTACCCTTGATATAATGTAATGCAAAGGGCGCTGGACCTGTGTGGTCTTCCTCCCAGAAACCCATAACCTTAGTCTAACTATGATAAATATCAAACAAACCCAGTTTGAAGGACATTCTACAAAAATACCTGACCCCAAACTGTCAGGGTCACCAAATGCAAGGAAAGTCAGAGAAATTATCATAGCTGCAAGGAGCTTGAGTAGACATAATAGCTAAATGTAATATAATCTAGAACCTAAAAAATAAATTAGGGCAAAGCTATTGAAATCTGAAGTGTAAAGTTTAGTTAATAGTTATGTGCCAGCATTGGTTCCATAGTCAAAACAAATGTACCTTAATAATAATAGCTATTAACAGTAGAGGAAATGTGGAGGGGGGTATGGAAACTGTCTCTTTTAACTATTCTAAAATAAAAGATTTGGGAAAAACACCTTTCAGTGGTGGGTATACATGGATTGGCGTTAGTACTCTGTTTATAGGCTTGTTTTTCCTGCCAATTTAGTTAACCCCACAGAAATGGGATATTTGTAAGAGCTGACACAATATGTCAGTTGGCATTCATGTTTCTGAACATAAAATGAAAACCTGTGCTGAATCCCTCTGCCACCCAGGAAAGTTTTTTAGCTAGCTATTACACCTAGTATTTCTAACAGTGCTCTGGAAACTGCATTCTTATGCACTGCAGTGACACTGTAAGTTAGTATTACCTTTATGAAAGGCAATTTAGCATGTAACTAAATCCTTAAAATCTTTTTGCCCATTTTCATTCAGTAATACTGTTTCAGGGATTTCAGTCATCCAATATATAGATGCCCAACCCACATTATTTATAGTTGTGGAAATTTTAATGCTGGATGTTCAGTTAGGAAATAAGTTGTTATAATGCATCATTTTTTAATTATTATAGTAGAGACTACAGTAATGTCAAAAAATGTGTTTGAAAAAATGTAACTTGAAAAAGGTACCCAAATACTTGAATAGAATGAATATAACTTAGAATAATAATTGTGATAGCATGTATAGAAGAAAAACTATAGAGCACTTTTTTAAAAAGATTTATTTACTTTTAGAGAGAGGGGAAGGGAGGGAAAAAGAGAGAGAGAAACATCAATGTGTGGTTGCTTCTCATAGCCCCCAACAGGGGACCTGGGCCTGTAGCCCAGGCATGTGCCCTGACTAGGAATTGAACCGGTGACCCTTTGGTTTGCAGGCCAGCACTCAATCCACTGAGCCACACCAGCCAGGGCAAGAATTTTTAATCTTACAAAATAACTTTAAGGAATTACTGAGAATGTTTAGTCTAAAGACAAATTATGACATGATAGGTATCTTCATGTATTTTAAGAGTTGCCATATAGAAGTGGAAGTAGATTTGCTCTAAGTTCAACTAAATAAATTTTTTCAATCATGAAAGACTTTTCTCAATTCCAGTGTTACACAAAAATTGATCAGGATGCTACCTACATGTCAACTTTTTATATTTGAGACACATATTAAATTGAGCCATCCTGGAAATAGACTACCAGAGCAATATATAGGTGAAGAAATAAATAGAAGTGGAGTATTGTGCAGAAATAGTTTAATTTATAATCTATAAAATAGATTACAATTTTTTTTAAAGATTTTATTTACTTTTAGAGAGGGGGAAGAGAGGGAGAATGAGAGGGAGAGAAACATCAGTGTGTGGTTGCTTCTCATGTGCCCCCTACTGGGAACCTGGCCTGCAACCCAGACATGTGCCCTGACTGGGAATCAAACCAGCAACCCTTTGGCTCACAGGCTGGTGCTCACTCCACTGAGCCACACCAGCCAAAACAGATTACAATTAATTTTAGAAACACTGACTTTATTTGCTTTGCAGTACAATGGAAATGATCAAATTATAAGTAGAATAGTGGGAGACAGAATTAGTAGATGTATTAAAAAGAGTTAAACTAAGACCTTAGAGGCCTTAGCTCATGAGGTTGACCACCTGGGTTTGAATTCCAGTTGTGCCACTAGCTGTGTGATATGGGGTGGTCTTACCTTTTTAAGTCTGAGTGAGAATAAGGATAAATAAAAGAAGTGCCTATGATTGTATATAATGTTAGGATGTTAAATAGTAAACATTCAATAAATGTTAGCAATTCTTGTTGTTATTGTTTTACCATTATCATCATTGTCACCATCATCATCTCCCAAGGCTGAATATGAGCTCTACCTCTTCATTTGTGTGACCTTAGTCTTTGCTTCTCCAAAATTCCAATTTTCCACTGTAATATCACCTGCCTCCAGGATAGTTGTGAAGATTAAATGAGAATAATATTTATAAAGTATTTAGCTCAATGCCTTGCTCATAGTTAACTGCTTCTACAGATAGACTCAACTAATGAGTCATTAACTCTCAGCATTACAGCATAGGCATAATAAGATTTTTCAAGTATGTTGAAAGAGAGATTCTTTGTGAGCAAGGTTAGCCTAGAAGAGTTTTAAAGATTTCCCAAAGCTAATGTTCTATAATTGGCAGATATATAGTCATTCATATATATATATATTCATATATATATATCAAGAGACTTTTAGATAGATCTCATTCTGTTTTATAATGTAAATAAGTTTTATTGTGATCTGTAAATTATTACAAAATAGTCATTGCTCCAAATACTGTGTTCTTCCTGTCAAACCATATTGTTTCCTAAGAAGAAAATGATAAAATGATAAAATAAATGGGAAAACTCTACAACTTGGGAAAGCTAAACAAAAGAGGTTTAAAGTTGTTTATGCTAATGGTATTGTTGTGTCCACTTAAAAAATAATAGTGACAGAAGGAAGATGTCTGTTTTCATCATTTCTTGGGATCTTTTTGTGGGGCTAATAGTAGAGCAAAAAGATATCAAAAGAAGTGTTCATATCCCTTAAATTTTATTCATTTTCATTTTTAAAGGAAAGAGTGGCTTTGTGTTTAATGACTGCTCTTCAGTCTATTTTATCTTGTAAGAATCTATCTGACAGTTTTGTTTTACATTTTATAGCTGCAGCATATCTTCTGGTGTCCCTTATACCAAGCAATTCATTCCGCCAGATGTTCCGGTCAACACGGTCTTTGCACATCCCAACCCGTGACCTTCCACTCAGTCCAGACACAACAGTAGTCCTACATCAGGTCTACAACGTGCTCCTTGGTTTGCTCTCAAGAGCCAAACTTTATGTTGATGCTGCTGTTCATGGCACTACAAAGCTAGTGCCCTATTTTAGCTTTATGACTTACTGTTTAATTTCCAAAACTGAGAAGCTGATGTTTTCCACATATTTCATGGATTTGTGGAACCTTTTCCAGCCTAAACTTTCTGAGCCAGCAATAGCTACAAATCACAATAAACAGGCTTTGCTTTCATTTTGGTACAATGTGTGTGCTGACTGTCCAGAGAATATCCGCCTTATTGTTCAGAACCCAGTGGTAACCAAGAACATTGCCTTCAATTACATCCTTGCTGACCATGATGATCAGGATGTGGTGCTTTTTAACCGTGGGATGCTGCCTGCCTACTATGGCATTCTGAGGCTCTGCTGCGAGCAGTCTCCTGCATTTACACGACAACTAGCTTCTCACCAGAACATCCAGTGGGCCTTTAAGAATCTCACACCACATGCCAGCCAATACCCTGGAGTGAGTAAAATTGATAAATCTTATATCTGTATCCGCAAAATGATTAGAAATACCTGTTTTTTCCCTTGTGCAAAGTGATGACAAATATGGGAATACAGTCTAACTTTATTCTTTCTTAAAGATTTAATGTATATTTGTTTTCTTGAACATGTATAAAATGCTATATGGTTGTAGAATTTGTAAGTATATGGATAGTTTTTCTTAGGTTTATGTTGAAATTTTCTCTTTAATGGAACCTACCTATTTTAATGTATGGTTTTGCAAATGTGTCTTTCATGTGTACCTAATGAAAAAAGTCAGCTTTGTGATAGTTTTGAAGGAAGTATTTACTATTTAGATAATATCAAGATCTATATGCTCTGCTAAGCTGTGAGCTAGACAATGTTTTTATCTTTGCTGTTGTATTCCCTAGTATTTTTTTCTCATGCTACATTCAGCTGAATGAAATCAAAAATATATGCAGTCCAAATCTGATCCTTTTTTCTCTGCAGACTATTTGTAGGTTTCATATTGAATTTTCTCCCCTCCATGTAAGGGTGGATATTTCTTTCACTGTCATCTCTTCCTCTCTGTTGTTAATAGAAAATTAGACCAAGAGGGTATAAATCCGGAAATGGGGTTAGAAGGAGAGTGCAAGAACCCTTTTTAAAGCTATTCTGAACCCACAGACCACAAACTGCTAATATGAGAAGTTGTTTGCTAAATAGGGGGTGATGGGAGTGGAGTGTAGGAAGAGTTTTTTCAGGACATTCAACAGTTCAATCAAAAGAATACAATAAAGGGTATCGTAAGGATTGATATCCTTGAATTGTGTACTGTACAATTCCTGTTTAAAAATAAAGGACTTTACTGCTCTTTAGATATAATGTAGTGAACTGTTTAGAATTTCTCACCCTGAAAGAATAATCTACTTTCCAGTGAAGAAAGTTAGAATGCCTATAATAAAGAAGTGTGACGGTATTAAGTACCAAGAAAAATGTTCCAAACCAATGCTGTAAGAATACAGAACAAAGAGAATGAGAGAGTCTGCCTGACTTAGGAGTCAGACCAGGATTTATAATATTAAGGTTCAATGGATTTGTTCCTATCACATTCACATAAATAATATTTAATTTAACTACTAAACATGTCCATAGTTAAATATACCTTTGAAGAGTGCTGGTGGGTGCAAATATTCGCTAATGTTGTTTCTTGCCCCTAACATCAATGAAATGTAACAGCTTTTAATGTAGAACTTATCTTTTAGAGATTTTAATAAAAATGGTGCTTAAATCAATTTTTGGCAGGTAACGTGAACTGACTATCCATCGTTCAAGAAAGATAATTTCAAATGTTGGCACCAAAGGATTTTTCTCAGAAATGGTCTTAATTGAGTGGTGTAGAATTTTTGTTACAAATAATGATTTCTCATTTATTAAAGGAAAGGGGACAAAAGATTCTTGTAGATCTCATATCTCTGGATTCACAGTGGAAGTTAGAAAACTTAGTCTTTAAACAGTATTAAGACTAAAAATGAACTATATTAACTTGTAGTTTTTAATCTTCCTAAAATTCCATTTTGAGATTTTCTTTCAGTGAATTACATGGAATTTTAAAAATAGAATTTGTTGCTAATTTTATAACTATTCTTGAATGCTAGTGTAATCTAGCTTATTTGTGTAATTTTAAGAGCTATCTAATGAGCATAACATTCAGAATGAGAAGCAGACATTCTAAAATGTAGGGTTAAAAGATCACCATAATACTTATTTTCCCTTTTTTAGGCAGTGGAAGAACTATTTAACCTGATGCAGCTATTTATAGCTCAGAGGCCAGATATGAGAGATGAAGAATTAGAAGATATTAAACAGTTTAAGAAAACAACCATAAGTTGTTACTTACGTTGCTTAGATGGTCGCTCCTGCTGGACTACTTTAATAAGGTAAAAAGGTGTTTAGTGGTGTTTTTTTTGCTTATTTTGTTTTTCCAAGGGGGGGACATATAATTTAAATTATTTGTAACTGAAAGTTTACCAATTCTCTAAGGTTTTGGGAAAGCATTTGTGCATTTAGTTACCTTGAAAGAATTTATATTTTGAAAGTTAAGCTACTTTTAAACAGGGTTTGTTTTTGTTTGGTTTTGGATTGTGTTTTATCAGAATTATAGAATCTTAGAATTGGAAGAAACCTTACCATACATGTATAATCTTCTACCTAAAGCTTGCACTCCTCTTCTCTATGGCAGTGATCCAAATTTATGCTTGAAAAGTTCAGTTCTAGAGGCCTCCAGAAACAGCTTTCTTCATTTTTGGTTGAGTCACTATTAATAGGTCTATCTATATTTTATAACTGTAAGAATTAGGCAAAGAAACAAATCACGATCTTTACAGTTGTTCTAAGCAAATTAAAATCCAGGTTAATTTCTTAAAATGCTTTTATATATTGGGTTGGCCAAAAAAGTCCATATGGTTTTTTCCATAAAATAAAAGATACATTTTTATTTTTACCAGTAACTTTATTGATTTGGATATTTTGAGTATGTTGACTTTCTCCCACATGGTATAATGTTGACTGTTCTCAATTAATGCCTCCATATGATCACTATCAACTTCAGCTGGTCTACCCAGCTGAGCATGATCCAGCAATAAATCTCCAGCATGAAACTTCCCAAACCACTTTTGACATGTTTGATCAGTCACAGCACCTTCTCCATATACTGCACAAATTTTTTTCTGTGTTTCAGTTGTGTTTTTACATTTCTTGAAATAATTAAGCATAATATGCTGGAAATGTGGGGAATTTTTCTCCCATCTTCATCATTAAAATGGCTACACAAAAAAATTACCAATTTTGCTTAATTTTTAAAAAATATATGCTGATATGACAGCTGTCACAATACAATCTAACAATTGTTTTGAAGTTAAGACAACTAAATGCTACTAGAGCCATTGTACAGAAACAAAACAGATGAACTTTTGGACAACCCAATATTATGTCTAATAACTGGAGGTGATATCCTTTATTTTAGGCTATTCTTTTAGAAATTAGGCAATTTTTTTTTAAGATCTTATTTTTACAGAGAGGGGAAGGGAGGGGAAAGGAGAGGGAGAGAAAAATTAATGTGTGGTTGCCTCTTATGTGTCCCCCACCTGTCCTGCAACCCAGGCATATGCCCTAACTGGGAAATCAAACCAGCAACCCTTTGGTTTGCAGGCCAGCACTCAGTCCACTGAGTCATACCAGCCAGGGCTGAAAAACATCTTTTATACTGAAACTTGTAAAATATTCCTATTGTACCTCTCTTCCACCATTGTGTAGTTAACTATATACTATTAGACATAACTTTTCCTTTAAGTTACTTAGAGAGTTTCTTATTCAATATTACCTCCTTTTATTGCATTTATAAGAAATAGTTGTAGTAGTCTCTTTTCTGTAGGTAGGAAAATAGCCTAAATGACAATATATTGTACTTCAGGGTTGTGGGGGTTTTTTAATATTAGCAAAGTGTACTGTTCTGATTTAGAGTTCTCAAATTAGACTTTATGTATTTTTTTCCAGTGCCTTCAGAATACTATTAGAATCTGATGAAGACAGACTTCTTGTTGTATTTAATCGAGGGTTGATCCTGATGACTGAGGTAAATATTTTATTGTAAATGTATTTCATTTTAATTTTCTCACCAAAACTTCTTGTTTTGTAGTTATTTAGAGCTTATTGTAGACTTCACAGGTATATTGATATCTTGATTTTAATTATACAGAGCAGTAAATGCTAATCTATATTGAAAGAATAATTAGATCACAGTTTTTAGGGTGCTATTTTCTTTTTCCATAATAATTCCATCCTTTCCCCATCATTTTGTATTTAGAACAACCACTTAAAATAACCTAGTTTTATTTAATTTGTAAGGATAGAAACAGAAGAAATTCATATGATTTGATCAAGGGCACAATTCTCAAGAGCTCACTTATTTGGTAACATTACAGAGACTGAGATTAGCATCATCAGAGAAAGCCCATGAGACTGTTTGAGGTGATTAAAATCAGCCATTCATTCTTCCTATAATTCTTGAACATCCATACTATGAGATGATTTTAAGGCCACAGAGGTACATTGTAACCTTTTGTCTACTAAAGGAGATAAAATGAGAGTACATGCAAAGGCTATTGTGAGATTAAGAGGTAGGGTGTTTTTTTCAGCTAATGGCATGGTAGACTAGGAATATAACACATTTGAAACTACTTTGAAAAATTTGGACTTGCAGTAAGTGGGAGAGCATTTAGATAAATGATGTAATAGGCACAGAGACAAGAAAATACTGGTTGTATTTGAGAAATGCCAACTCTTTCTGTTTGGATAAAACAAAAGGTATGTGAAGAGGAGCAGTGAGAATTTAATTCTTTCACTCCACAGATGTTTGACTGTCTACTCTGTGCCAGGCAGTGTACTAGGCACTGGGTATATAGCAGTGAACAAGACAGACATGGGTCCTTTCTTTACAACTTAGAGGTTAAATGTCACCCAAGTACATTGTTCAGATTATGTATTGCCACAAATTCTAGGCTATGAATGTTGAACTTCAAATTCTGAATAGTATACAGGCTATGGGGAACTGATTCAAGAGGATTAGAAAAAAGATGCTTTGATGTAAAATGATGTTGAACTTCAAATTCTGAATAGTATACAGACTATGGGGAACTGATTCAAGAGGATTAGAAAAAAGATGCTTTGATGTAAAATGAAGTAGGAAAAAAACCTAAGGGTTTAGTTAAGTTTAATATAGCTAAAGAAAATAGACTTAATGAGCCATTATATGATTAAAGAAATTCCTGTTTTTTAGCTTTTTGCCTCTTTCAGACCTACTATTTTTTGAGTATGGCTGACAGCCATGTCACCATTTTCTATCTTCAGAAGCCCTGAAATGTTAGCCCTGAAATGTTAAAACAGTTAACCTATTCTTCCCAATCTTCCTGTTGCTCCTGCTGCCTTATAAGCATTAGGCTTGTAGTCTTAGAACAAATAGTAACAAAAAGAAGAAAAATCTGATTAAACAAATTGTTCCCTCAGACTAAAATGTATACACAAAATATCAGAGCTCTGAAGTGTGAGGACTTGTCTATATTAAAAAAGAGCTGAACGAGAAAATTTTACCTGGATAAAAAGCAAATAGATTTGGTTTGTGTTCATATACATATGCATAGTCTGAGTTTGAAAACATCTATTTAGAGGATGAGCACTACAGTTTTGTGGCTCAATAAAGTAAAAATGAAAATGAAGTTTTCCATTCTTTTGAATCATTTGTAGTCTTTCAACACCCTGCACATGATGTATCATGAAGCCACAGCTTGCCATGTGACTGGTGACTTGGTAGAACTTCTGTCAATATTCCTTTCGGTATTGAAGTCCTCACGCCCATATCTTCAGAGAAAAGGTTTGGCCATTTCTATTTCTTCTTGTTGTTGTTAGTTCAACTATTAAAGAGGAAAAAAAGGCATTTAAACCGCATGCTTCAGAGAATTCATTTTTATCTCCAGTTTATGTACAGAAGTTTGGGCTGATGCTAGCTAATCATGAGGAAATGCTTATCATGACCTCCTGATACAATGCTTTTGTTCATTTTCTATATGCCTACCCCCAAAATAGTAAAGCATGCTGTGTCAAGATTTTAGAAGACTAGAAAACACTTGCAGCACAATTACAACATAAGTATTTTGTGAATACTCATGTTTTGTGAGTATTTTGTGAATACTGGAAACTTCATGGCTTAGATTAGATGATTTTTAGTTTGAGAGAAATAACTATAAAAATACCTTTTTGTCCCTGTAAGACAATGTTAACTGTGAACTTCATATAAATTTCTGGAAAATAGAATATATTCATCACTCAAATATGTGCTTTAAGAAATCTAGCAAGGTTAGCCCTGTCCAGTGTGGCTTAAGTTGATGGGGTATCGCCTGCAGACCGAAGGGTCCTTGGTTTGATTCCTGGTCAGGGCATATGGCTGTGGTGCAGGTTTGATCCCCAGTCAGAGCACATGCAGGAAGCAGCCAATTGATGTTTCTTTCTTGCATCAATGTTTCTCACCCTCTCTTTTACCCTCCCTTCCCCTCAATCAATAAAAAAGGGGAGAAAAAAGAAATGTAGCAGTTTTAACAGTAACAGCCATCTCATGAAAATAGTCACAGCTTTTACCCGAGATGTTTGTGATTAATTTGAATTTCTTGGTATTAGTATTCTTTAGTTTACATAGAAAATAATTGTGAAAAGGTTTGATTTCAAATGGTCTATTTGCGTATGCTTTTGTATTTGCAGATGTAAAACAAGCGTTAATCCAGTGGCAGGAGCGAATTGAATTTGCTCATAAACTGTTAACTCTTCTTAATTCCTATAGTCCTCCAGAACTTAGAAATACCTGTATTGGTAAGTTACTTAGAAAATATACCTATGTAAAACCCTAGTGAAAGAACATTTTTCTTTTTTTTTGTTTTTGTTTTTGTTTTTGTTTTGGGGGTGGGGAGTTGGTAAGATGCGATGTTAGTTTGTAAGGTTTAGAAAACATTTGTACTTTCTACGTGTAACTTGCACTAGCCAACAGGTCCTAAGAAAATTGAGTTTTATTTCTTATCATGCCAGTAATTTAACTATGTGATCATGGGCAGGTCACTTAATATATCTGGGCCCTTTGACCTTAGGTTATTCTAGATCTCCTGCTCTGAAATCTTCTGATCCTATGTAGATAAGATAGGATCATGAAAATTTTACAAAGTAGAATTGACATTGTAAAGGGTTGTGGTGATTATTTCACTTTGAGTTCTTTTGCCTAAGGATACTTCGTACTAGCTGTTCGTAGACTCCTAAGTATTCTACTTTTTTACTGATTAGATATTTATAATAAAATAATTTTTTCCTGTGAAAGGACCCCATTTTAAATTTATATTGAGATTTTTACTACCTTAGAAAGCACTGTGAAGTCATCTTTAGATGAGACTTCTCAAAATGACATGAATAATTGGCTGTCATGTTTAAACAGGCAGTCTTTGCAGGCATTGGCCCGTGGAATGAATTATCGGACTACGCTGCTCCAGCAAGAGGGGAGAGGTGTGCATAGTAGTAATCTCTATTGCCAGTAGCCTGTCATCATGAGCATTACACCTATGTGATTAGAGGATGAGAATCAGTCCAGCTAATATCATGAAACATAAAAAGTAGATTAAGGATTATCCCTTAGATCTGAAGAACTTTGACCTTTAGATTTCTTTATATGTTTCTGTGGTTGATTTTTTGAAGACACATAATGTGCATTAAATGTTTTCTCCAGTGTACTTCTCTATCGTGCTTCTCTTGGATAAATAATATACAAATAAAAGGTTTTAAATTTTAGTTTCTAAATAATGACTGCATTGTGGTTGGTAACTCTGCTGATTCAGATTTCATTGAGCATCAAACACAGTTTCACCCAGTGTCAGGAGCTGAAACAGTTTTAGACTCATTAAAACTTTCTAGCTGCCACACTCCAAAAGGGTCTCTGAGTTTGACAATAATAGGTAGATATACTCCAGTTTTTTAATACCCAAATTGTGTTTTTATTTTCAGATGTCCTCAAGGAACTTGTGCTTTTAAGTCCCCATGATTTTCTTCATACTCTGGTTCCATTTCTACAACACAACCACTGTACTTACCATCACAGTAATATACCAAGTATGTATTCATCTAGCTCAGTACTTGAATATGGTTGGCATTTAATCTTTCTGCACACTGAAACTTGGAGATTTATACTTTTCTATTTATTCTTATTGTACACTTTTAATGTCTTAGTGTCTCTTGGACCTTATTTCCCTTGTCGAGAAAATATCAAGCTAATAGGAGGGAAAAGCAATATTCGGCCTCCGCGCCCTGAACTCAATATGTGCCTCTTGCCCACAATGGTGGAAACCAGTAAGGTATGTTGGGATGCCAGGAAAACCATGTTTCTGTAGTACACAGTAATTTGAAATTTCCCCTCTGGCAGTAATGAGTATATTAGACTTAAATGACCATTTTGTGGATCCTAAAAAGATTAGACTCATTTGGACTTTTTCCTTTTAGTGCTCTGAAATGTTGGTTTAATATTTGAAAAATCAACAATAAGCACAAGTAGTAAGTTTTTTTCCCTCAAAAAATACCCTAATAGTAAACCTTATTAGTATTTGTTACTAGGCTAAATTATAACTGGGTCATATATCTAAACCTGAAAAGTCAAGTTAGGTACTTACTATTGTTTAAATTTGGCCATATAATCAATGACTCCTTTTACTGCCCTTTAATTATAATCCTTTGACCTAAGCCTTATGTCACAATTGATAGATTTATCATCATTTGGAGTCTGATTTTTGTCCTCTGATGCTTATTCTAAAATAATACTAATTCTAAATTATAAAGAAAAGGTACAGAATAATTTATTTTAGTTTCAACATTTTTAAAACAATTTTCCCCCTTTATCTTTCTTCACCCCACTTCATTCACACTCTCCCTTGCCCACTATCTTTGTATCTTAAATATACTTAAGTTCTTAGAAGATAAACTATTAAAATAATTAACACTGTATTTCTGTAGTAACCATTACAGAAATAATTTGGAATCTATTTCAAAAGTCAGATTTAATTTATTTTTCTTGATTATATATCTGTAGAGCTAAATAAAGTGTCACATTTTAAACTCTTACAGTAATTTTTTTATTAAAGTATATAGACATAATGGGTAATTTTAATTGACAGCATTTGCAACACTGAAAATAAACTTGTGACAATTAAGATCTTAATAACATTATTAGAAACTTGGAAATTAAAACTAGGTTCTTATAAAATTTAAATATTTAATCTGCTTTTTAGTTAAATTTATTACATTTACACAAAATATGCTCTTTAATTTATTATACAATTAAAGTGCAACCATTTTATCATCTTTAACCTTCAGGGCAAAGATGACGTTTATGATCGTATGCTGCTAGACTACTTCTTTTCTTATCATCAATTCATCCATCTATTATGCCGAGTTGCAATCAACTGTGAAAAATTTACTGAAACATTAGTTAAGCTGAGTAAGTATAAAAGATGAGCAGTAAATTCCACTGAATTATTTTAAGCCCCTACTCATTCAGGAAGGGGAGGAAAAAAATGAGACAATCCTTTTTTTATTTTTTAAAGTGAATGTTTAAAAATATTACTCTTGGGAACATCTTTATTTTTATTAAGAAAACACCAACTTACTGGTTTCCATTGAATAGTTCTGCCCAGAGTTTCAGCTGGCCTATAAGGGAGTGTGGAATAGGGCTGATCAGTTTTTGTGCCTAGAAGCCCAAGTCCTCCTCCATCTGCCCAGCAGAATTTAAAAACAAAAAACAGAAACTGCTCTGATTAAGGGAGACAGGCTTAGATGGACTTCCCCACCCCTGATCTTGAGGTTGAGATCTATAGTGCCAGCTGTGCTTTGGAGCTGGTAACACCAAGAGCAAGCCGAGTGGGCTTGCCTAGGGTGAAGCAGAGGTGCATATATGAGTAAAATAGGAGGTAAGTCTTAAAATAGGTGAGTAAGTAGGTGGAGATACACACACTCACCATTGAAGTGCCAACACAGGTGGTGGGAGGGGTGAGGATATGCTCAGATTGGCCATTTAATGATTACACAGTTGGGTTGTGGCGCTTCGTAAAAAGCTAAAACCTAGCGGTGGCAGTGATCAGATGTGAGAGCATAACCAGGAGTTCTAGTAACACAACCTTGCTTCCAAATAAGGAGGGGAACTAGTAAAAAGATGCTTATCTTAAGAAAAGTTCTTGGTAATTCTGTTCATATGATTTATACCAAAAATTATGTGAGGAGCTATTTTAGCTACTTGAACAGCTCTGACCAAATAATGAATGTTCAACCCTGTTTGGAACTGTCTTCCTTGTCAATACAAATACACAGTTTCAGGGAAGTTAAACATGGAGGGAAGAAGGAGGACTGAAGAAAAGAGCAACACACTTAACCATCCACATATGCTATATCAGCTTTCATAATATTTTATGCTCTCATCACTCTTATAACCAGGAAGCACTGTTGATGCTGTCTCGTGGTGTTTAGTTCTCTAGATGCACACTCTTTTATAGAACTTTCTATGAGGATGGAAATATTCTCCAATTGTATCATCATCCATAATACGATAGCCACTAGCCATGTGTGAGTGTTGAGAACTTGGAGTGTCACTAAGGAACTGAATTTTTATTTTAGTTAAATTTAAAGAGCCATATGTGGCTAGTGGCTACTATATTGAATAGCACAGCTCTAGATAGAGACCAAAACCTTCAACAATTGAGCAGGACAAAAATTTTTTATAGTTATATCTTAGTTAATGCTGAAAAGTGGATATGAAGTAAGACAAAGACCTAAAAACATTGCTTTCCTTATGTTTTTTATAAATGGAGAACTTAAGTCTCAGTATTTTGAAGTTAATTGCTTCTTCCAGCTGAAGTGTTTATTTCCAGGGAGAGTCCCCTAGGAAAGGGCTTGAGCAAAAGCAAAGCCCTCCTTAATGACTGTAGTGGGAAGCAGAGAGTTTTAATTTGTATAATTTCTTTAGAAGATTATATTTGGCAACAAGGAGAGGAAAGGGTAAGTTTAAATTGGTTATGTTCTTAATTATTTAAGTCTTGAGGTTAGATGGTCCAAGAGCCAGAATATTGTGACTGACTGTAGATGGGATTGTCTCAAGACCAATAACTGAATTGTGAGCCATTTCCAGTTTTGAAGAAAAGTCTTTGTAGGAATTCTTATATGGGTAACTGAGTGGATTTTAAGTTGCTAAGGTATAGAAAGGAATTATGTAATAATTATAGATTAGAATTACAGGGAACAGAGTTGCAACTACTAAACAGTAAACAAAGGGAGGGTGGAAGTACTTTTGAAGTGAGGACATCAGGTGTGGGGTTAGAAGAGACAGAACTGGGAAGAGAATTCAGGGAGGGTGAACAAAGCTACTGACTGCCATGTGAAATAACAGTGTGTCTGAAACCACAGTGTTTTGGTATTTTAAAATAGAGTTTAGCTGGGAAAGTTCTGAAAAAGAATAGGAAGAGGAACTGGCACTATTGATTTATAAAATACTAAAGGTACAGTCATTCTTTTGTTTTAAATGTATATATAGAGTTCAAACAATATTAAAAAGATACATACACATCATCATATCCCAGTCCTGCCCCCTACTACTTTTACTCATTGTTTATCCTTTTATTTTTTTGCATAAAAACAGTAAATACAGGTTTATTTTCATCCATTTCTTATGTAAAAGTAAACTATAATGATTAAAACAATGTGATGCAGATACAGAAATAGATAGAACAGTGGAAAAAGAGCCCGCAGACAAGTATAAGGACATACAAGGACACAGCAGATCAGTGGTGAATGGGTGGTGTGGAGATAATTGGTTAGCTGTCTGGGGAGAAGGGGGAGAGCCTTTAATATCTGCTTCAATCCTTAGACTAAAATAAATTCCAAGAGGATTACTAATTTAATTGTGAAAAGCAAAATAATGGAAATATTAGAGAAAAACAGGATTTATGTGGATACCACCTTGAGATTTGAAAGACCATGTTAAGCAGGAAACAAAACCCCAAAATTGAAAATTTTATCTACATAAAAATTGAAAATACATTTTAAAATGCCATAATTTGAATGAAAACACAAACAACTAATGGGAAAAATATTTGCATTCATAACAGATAAATGGATAGTATTGCCAAACAAGAGTTTTTAGGATTCAGTATGATGGTAAAGAATATAAAGTAAAATAAGCAAAGACCATGAACAATCAGCACACATGCGCGCGTGCACACAGAGTACACGTTTGGTAACCATACAAGAAATTGCCCAACCTTACTGAATAAAGCAAATATGTAACAATTTTTTTTCAACTGTATGTCAAAGTTTAGGTAACATGCATGATTGGGGAAAGAAGAGATCTTACAATATTATGAGTCAGTTTGGGGAGGCAGTTTGGCATTATATACTTAGATTGTTCATGCCCATCAATCCAGCAATACAAGATCTAGAAATCTCTCTCTACTCAAAGCATGTATTATATACATTTATGTCCACTTGGTTTGAATTAGGTAAAAATTGGAAACAACCCAGTGTCCATTAATAGAAGCTTAGTTAAGTAAACCGAAGCTTACCTGGCCATTAAGATATAAGGACAGGAATTGACTGCAGATTACATAAAAAAAAAAAAAAAAATTGGAAAACCATGCACAATATGACTACATTTTTTTTAAGGGACAAAATCAGTATATGGAAGAAAATTCATAGATTTGTCTCTACTTGTATAAAGATAAAATTATGGGGTGTCTTTATTTTCTGGATCATTATTTGTAATGATCATGCATTGGTTTTGTGTTTGGGAAACAAAAAAACAAAAATAAAGTAATATAGAAAACTAGTACTGCAAATTCTGATACTATTTTCTTTAGGTGCTATGTAGTTCATTCAGAATTAACAAGATGCTCAGGTAGAATTAAACTTAATAACAAATCCCTATATTTCATCATTTAGTTAAGTAATTTTCATTTTCAGAGACAAAACTAGAATCTCTGTCACCATTACTATTTAATACTGTTTTGAAAAGCTTGCATTAATAACCAAAATAAAAAAAAATCGATGTTTTAAAAAAAATAGATTTTCTTGCAAGTAACATTATAATGTATCTAGAAAATCCACAATCTTCAAATCTCTAGAATTAAAAAAATTTATATAGTTGGTAAAAGTTAACATATTAAAATTTCAAATTATAAAAAGTATAGCCCTGATTCATGCTTTACCTTTTTGTGATGTCAGGGTGGATTTTTGTGATGTCAGGGTGGGACTGATTGGAGAAGCAACTGGTTAGCTATTTCCAGAAGGGTTTCTTAAGATGAATATACTTCAGAGCAGGGCCAAGTCATTTAGTGCAGATAAGAAGCCAGCTGTTATTAGTCCATCAAAGGCAAATCCCTTTACCCTAGACTAATACATGGTAATTATATTTAATAGGCATATTTGTAATTCTACCTGTTATACCAATTTGTTAATTTACATAGAGAAAGAACTAGTACAGGTGTGTGAATATTCTATGGTAGGACCAGGAGATTTTTTTTTTTTCTAGTAACCTATATGGTAAGCTAAATAGACTTAGTAGGTATGATATTAGAACAAGAGGGATTAGAAGCATCAAATGTACTACAGTCTTAGGCTAAGACGATGATTCAGTCTCACACTGGAGCCTTAGTTGTGGGCCTTTCATCCATAGGCTAAAGCTGTCACTTCCTGTGGATAATGATTGAATATGATAAATGCTCCTGTAGAAAACTAGACAGAGAATCGTAGCTCAATTCAAATGGGAGAAACCCTAACTAGTAACTACACATATGAAACATTTTATCCTCTTGGCATCCATCTGAACTACAGTTTTACCCACAAAAGCAGTTTTTAAAAGATTTTTTCTTTTAATAACATATCCAGCAGCTTCTGCAGTATAAGATGTTACTAATGAAGAAAAGATACATTTGCAACAATTTTTTATTGTTGTATATTAGGTCCTTCATGAGTGGGGATGAAAAAAGATAAGTGGTACAGAAGCCAGTATGTTTTAGGCCTGCCCATCCCATTTCACTCCTGAGAACTCTGGTGATTGCATCTTCCTGTGCTTTCCACCCAGTGAGACTCCCAGAAGGTATTGGAGCAGGAGTGTGTGGAGTAGGATGGTATTGGCCTCTCTCTATCTACCCTGAGTCCCAGAGCCAAGATGCGCCTGATCCTCAGTGTTCTGTGAAAATGCTAGAAAAAAAAAAAGGAAACTCTGTTGCTCTGAAGGGTTGGCCTTCCTTCCAAAGGAGGTGCTGCTCAGAGGGAATAGGTAGGACTATGAAAGAGGTGTCTTTAGCTCACTGTAGGTATGTTTACCAGAGTGTGGTGTAACAGATAGTCCAGGAAAAATAAGTTTTATATTAATAAGAATGTATGGATCTTACTGTATTACAAAAGTAATAAGTATTACATTGAACTCATGGTTTAGAATCAGATAAATCTGAGGTAGACAAAGGGTATAGTTCACTGGCTTTTGAGATGAACCTGAGTAGGTTACATAATCCATCTGAACATAATTTCCTCATCCAAAAAAGGGGGCAAAAATGAGGATCATACCGCCCAAATTGATGAGAAAAGTAACTGATTATCTGACATACCTAGCACAGTAGATGCCAGCAGTTGTTTATTGCCTTCTTCACTTATAAAGATATTTGTATCAGAATATCACTAGAGAGTAATCTAGGTTATAGAAGGCCTCCATGGGATTTTTTGTTTATTGCGGTAATGCTGGCTTTTTGGTGGTTACTGAAAATAGAAATAAAAATTGTTTCACTTTGAGGAATATTTGGAGAAAAAAGAATAAAGACCAGAGAAACAAATGGAGTTACACAGTTTGCTTTCCATATGAGGGCAGCCTCTAGTTCAGGGATTGGCAAACTTTCTGACAGGGCTGGGTATTAAATATTTTAGATTTGCAGTCCATATATGTATGGTCTCTGTCACTTATTCTTTGTTTGGCTGTTTTTGTTTTGTTTTTACAATTCTTTAAAAATGTTCAGGTTAGCTCACATGGCCATACAAAAACAGGCTGTCGGCCAATTTGCTAGCCCCTGTTCTACTTCTGTGGGTAATTATGCAGTGACCAACACTTTCGATGACATGTTCTTGTTTGTTTATGTATATTGGGTAAAGGAGAAAGAGGATGAAGTTAACTTGGATCTTTACAAAGGGATTAATCTGGACAGGAAAACAAATAGGCTTACCCACAAAAGCAAATCGAGGCATCCTTGGATGACTAAACTGGGTGACTGATCTGACTTCCCTTTTAAAATTTTCTCAAATCCTTGGTCTAACCATACGTTGGCACACAGGAACCTGCATGCTGCTTGTTTTTGTATAACCAGTGAACTACCTGCAAGCTTAGGAGAGCTTTTACTTTTTAGGTAGTTAAAAAACACTAGAGTAATCTAAATATTTTATAACACATGAAAAGCACATGAGATTTAAATTTCACTATTCTTAAAGTTTTATTGAAAGATAGACACACCCATTCATTTAGTGTCTGTGACTGCTTTCACACTTCCTCTGCAGAGTTGAGTAGTTGTAACAGATCAAAAGGCCATAAATACTAAAATATTTACTGTTTGGACCCCTTACAGAAAAGTTTGCTGACTACAGGTCTGATTTTTCATAATTCCTTTTAATGGAGGAGATAGCTTTTATTGTGTTTCTCCTTCTCCATGTTTATACTTTCCATGGGGGTGGGAATATGGAGGATAGGAAATGCACTTATGACTGTAGTAGTGCAATTTCTGTGCTTTGAGAGGTAGGAGGGCAGCAGGTAGGGGAACAAATTTCTTAAAGACGTACATAACATCTGGAACAGTGAAGAGGAGGAAAGTTAAAAACAATACAGATTCCAGATAGGATGCTGACATACAGCTTAAGTATGGTCTATCCAAAAGATCCTGGGGACAGGGCTAGAAGCTGTTAGACTCAGAGCAGTGTTGACCTAAATCTACCATGAAGATAATTCTCCCCATCTTTAAAAGAAATGAGGTAAAAGGGGAAGTAACGCATTCTCTAATTGTCTATAATGAAAGCACATGCATGCGCACACTCCCCTCCTGCACCCCCTACCACACACATACACCTTGCGGTCTAGCTCTTGCATGATGAAAATTCTAATAGGCCGAGTGGTATCTTAATCCAAGCTTTGGAACCAATTGGCAGTAACCTTTATTAAATTGTTGCAAATAAAGTTCCAGTACTCAAAAGCATAATTTGTTTAAGTTGCCTCAGATCCTTCTGGGGAATGAGGTATAGGATATAAATAAGTGCCAAGTGTACTGCATTCTAAATTTAGCTGGTTTAAACATTGGAATGAATTCTTCCCTTTCAGTGTTTTACATATTTCTAACATATGTAGAAAATATGCATAGTTACAACTAGAAATAGCTATTATATTGTACCTACAGTTTAATACCTCAGTAGTGTAATTTATAACCTATTCTGATTTCTTTTTAAATATTAGGTATCCTAGTTGCCTATGAAGGTTTGCCACTTCATCTTGCACTGTTCCCCAAACTTTGGACTGAGCTATGCCAGACTCAGGTAAAGAAAATAAGTTTTAGATGACTTAGTCTTTAATCTCATCTGACCCATGTGGTCAGTAATTTTAGGAACAATTGGTTGAAAATCAGCTGGACACTGAGGATATTTTAGAATCTTGGTAGGTAAAATATAATTAATGGAAATAATAGCTGTTAAGCATTGGGCATCTAGTTGCCCTTTCTAGTTTTTTATTTTGGCAGATTTGTATCACAGGATGTTTCAAATAAGCTATTTATAATTGAATTCCTCATTTATACATCAATATCAACAGTTGTAAAAATCCAAGATGGAGATCTTAAGGGAAGAAGACATAGGCTACTTCTTGCTCTCCCTGTACTGCCCCCATCTGTCTCTTATGTTCCTCCACCATTCCAAAAGCTCTAACGGGAACTGTTTCAGCAGTCCTTTTACCTCTTGTTTATCTGTTACCTCAGAGTAGTTTTTCAAGTCTGATGCACTTGTTCTCAGCAGTCTCATTGAGAACAGGAAACACTGTACCCTTCCTACCTTAGGTATCTAAGAGCCAACCCCTTTAAAATAAAGTGAGCACCCAAATAATGCTTGTTAAATTGTGGAGAGAGAATGGCAAGGAGAGGGGAGAAACTAGATCCATCCTAAGATTGGGCTTATCCCTTAGATCAGACATAAAGGATCCCCACTCTTTTAGACCCTGAAAAAACTATTGTTTTCCTGCCTGATTGCATCTGCTCATTTACAAAGAGATGAGTTTATTAATCTTCCTTAGCCATAAACCTTTACCCACATTATATTATCTGACTGACTCTGAGTCTGGTCCAGCCTCCTGCCCGGGCATTAGTGATCTGTATGTTTTCCTAGTGGATGTGTTACCTGGTACTGTGTTGTTTCTGACTCCTTGTCCCACACTGTGAGCTCCTCAAATGTAGAGCCTTTATCTGAGTCATCTCTGTTTCCTGAAGAAATGTTATTTTGTTTTTTGTAGTAGGAATCTTTGAAAGGCTAGATACATTGATCACATGATTGATTTTTGAGCTGAGCGGCCTATTCAGTAAATTGAAACAGATCTCTGCATTTTCCCTCTCTGTTGCTGATCTTTTCTTCTTGATTTGGGTGGTTGCTTTATTTTAGAGGGTGAGGAGTATTCCAGTACACTGCCACCACCTACTGCTTCCCTATTGCTCTGCACTCTACTACTCCCTTTATTTAGCTTTTTTCCACAGAATTCACCATCTTCCCCTCCAACTTCCCTTAAAACAAAACCATACCAACCCAACTAAGGCTTCCAAAGCCCCTGCCAGCCATCCTGTGCAAGAAACATAAGCAGTAGGCAGAGTAGAATAAAGCATATTTTCCTGACACCAACACTCTGAAGATTTGGGTCCTGGTGCTACTCAACTCCTAATTTCTTGGGTGATCTTGAGCATTTTACTTACACAGTTGCTTACTGTAATAAAACATTTAAGTATATAATGTACATATTATCTAAATGTTTGTCCTATTTTTCAAACAGTCTGTTTTGTCTTCCAGGTAAATGAGCTCTTATTAAAACTCATATAAGTAATGTAGGGAATATATCTATTTAAAGACATACTACTTGTGTTTAAGAGCCATGACCATTTGAAAACAGGAAAACCAAATTTTAGTAAAATTTCAACATATTGGACCCACTAATTCTCTGTGTGAGGCAGTTAGGAAAAGAAGTTTGCTGTTTACCTTTGCACTATTATGAGGGGAAAAGATTTTAACAAATTACTGCTAATGAGATCATATAGTAAAAGTTATGACTCTGCTTAGAGAATAAATTTAATTCTTAAAATCTTCTCTACATGTGCTTTGGTTATCTATTAACTATCCATTAATTAGTTCCCTAAAAACATTATATTTGTCCAGTCTCTTAATTGTAGATACTAAAGCTGCATTTTTTAAAAGAAAATGATTGTTTGCTAATCAGACTTTTTCAAAGTCTCCCCCTGTAGCACTCACTCATGCAGTCCCTGTTGTTATTTTATTGATTGGGGGGACGGTTGCTGTGACTGAAAGTTCAGTAGACAGATTAAAAGTGGCTTTTCTGGTACGACTTACAGACTCCAGATGTACATTGTAAGCAGCGTGTTTAAGGTTTTCAGCGATTTCAGTGCTTACCCACCAAAATTTCTTCTCCCCACTTTAGTCTGCTCTGTCAAAAAACTGCATCAAGCTTTTGTGTGAAGATCCTGTTTTTGCAGAATATATTAAATGTATCCTAATGGATGAAAGAACTTTCCTAAACAACAACATTGTCTACACATTCATGACTCATTTTCTTCTAAAGGTATGTTGTACTTTGAAAACTCAGTATGTTACCTCCAGTTAGTTAATGGTTGTGTTTTCATTGTGTTACTCTTGTGGAGATTTTTTTCTTTATCTTTTTCAGGTTCAGGGTCAAGTGTTTTCTGAAGCAAACTGTGCCAGTTTGATCAGCACCCTTATTACAAACTTGATAAATCAGTATCAGAATCTGCAATCTGATTTTACCAATCGAATTGAAATGTCCAAAGCAAGTGCTTCATTAAATGGGGTAAGAACTGTGGAAGGGAGTAGTCATACATGTCAGAACTTTCCTTAAACCAACTTTAAATTGGGTTTAGCATGATTTTATTTCATAGCTATAACTTACTGTTCAAACTGTAAAAGTCAAATATGATGAAGAAACTAATCAAATTTTTAAAAATTTGCTCACATTATACTCTGGTTTCTCTTCAGATCATATAAATCTTTCACCTTTTAAATATTTTGCTCACTGTGCCTTTTGTGTATATAATACACACTTTCTATCACATTAGAAGCCATGAGCTAATGTCATTAATGGCAGTAGGACCATTAAAAGACATTTCCTTTATCTCTACTTGTTTACCTTTTTCGAAACAATTACTTGTGATGTTTCTGTTATTGCCTATGGCTCCTGAGTAACTAAATCAGATTAATGATCTGCCTATTATAAAACCAGTTAAAACTGGGGAATTAGTAAGTTGCCCTGTATAGACTCCCAGGATAGCCATGTCATAGACTAGTGGGACCTGGAGATATATGCTGGCATTTGTCCAGCAGCAGCCTTCCAGTAACACAAAGCTCAAGTGCCAGCACAGATTATAGAGAGGAGTGGGGAAGGCCTGTTTTCCACATATGCCCAAAATTAGCATATTTAAGAAACTGATTTCTGGATTAATAAAGCCTAAATTTCTTGTGGGTCATTCAGGGTTTGTTTTTTTAAATTCCTATGTGAATTCTACTGATTCCCCCACTCCCGCCCCCATCAGAAAACACTATTTGAGTCTTCAGTGTGACTTATTTTAATGGTGTGGTACAAAAAATAATGGTATTAGTGACTTAGAACCAATGAGATACAGTATCATAACATTGGCTTTGTAGTTTCAGCATTCTTGTAAAATGCCAGAGAAGCCCTGGCCGGGTAGCTTAGTTGGTTAGTGCTGTCCCCATACACCAGCGTTGTGGGTTCAATCCCTAGTCAGAGCACATACAAGCAACCAACAAATGCATAAGTAAGTGAAACAAGTTGTTGTTTCTCTCTCTCTCAAAACACACACACACAATAAATTATTAAGCCCTGGCTAGGTGGTTCAGTTGGTTGGAGTGTTGTCCCATACACCAAAAGGTTGCTGGTTTGATCACAGCCAGGGCACCTACCTAGGTTACAGGTTCTATCCCTGGTCAGGGCACATACAGGAGACAGTTAATCAACGTTTCTCTCTCTCTCTCCCCCCGCCCCCTTTCACCTCCTATTTCTCTCTAAAAATCAATAAACATCCTCGAGTGAAGATTAAAAAAAATAAATCAGGGTAGATTCCTGGGAAGGTAAATATGTGCATTGAACTGTAAACAGAGTTTGTCAGATGTGGCTACAGAATTTGAAATGTTCATGTCTGGGTTTTTGTAGGACCTGCGGGCACTTGCTTTGCTCCTGTCGGTTCACACTCCCAAACAATTAAACCCAGCTCTAATTCCAACTCTGCAAGAGCTTTTAAGTAAATGCAGGACTTGTCTGCAGCAGAGAAACTCACTCCAAGAGCAAGAAGCCAAAGAAAGAAAAACTAAAGGTTAGCTTTATGGGCCAGTATTACCTTCAGGGTGGGACAAGGGAATACACTCGGTATAACTGACTATACAGTAGGCTTTGTGTTCACTTGGGCCTCCAAAATATAATAAGTGCTAAAGAGGAAATTTTCTATAAACACTGCCCCTCAGTGTGAGCTTAGTGACTCCTTTCACAGAAGTGTTTGATGTCTTCACAGATGATGAAGGGGCGACTCCTGTGAAAAGAAGGCGTGTTAGCAGTGATGAAGAGCACACTGTAGACAGCTGCATCAGTGACATGAAAACAGAAACCAGGGAGGTCCTGACCCCAACTAGCACTTCAGACAATGAGACAAGAGACTCCTCCATTATCGATCCAGGAACTGAGCAAGATTTTCCTTCCCCTGAAAATAGTTCTGTTAAGGAATACCGAATGGAAGTTCCATCTTCGTTTTCAGAAGACATGTCAAATATCAGGTCACAGCATGCAGAAGAACAGTCCAACAGTAGTAGATTTGAAGATTGTAAAGAATTTAAAGAGCTCCACTGTTCCAAGGATTCTAACTTAGCTGAAGAAGAATCCGAGTTCCCTTCTACTTCTATCTCTGCCGTTCTGTCTGACTTAGCTGACTTGAGAAGCTTTGATGGTCAAGCTTTGCCTTCCCAGGACCCTGAGGCTGCTATATCCCTCAGTTGTGGCCATTCCAGAGGACTCTTCAGTCACATGCAGCAGC
Source organism: Anoura caudifer (assembly GCA_004027475.1). Taxonomy (NCBI): domain Eukaryota; kingdom Metazoa; phylum Chordata; class Mammalia; order Chiroptera; family Phyllostomidae; genus Anoura; species Anoura caudifer. The sequence goes on along the minus strand of PVKU01003884.1, from coordinate 118,683 downwards.
ACGACATTTTAGATATGCTGTGTAGAACCATCGAGTCCACAATCCACGTGGTCACAAGGATATCTGGCAAAGGAAACCAGGCTGCTTCTTGACATGAGGTGTCGCATGTCTACTTTTAAGGCCGCCCCCACCCCCTAATGCTGTTTGTATAAGTTTTGCTTATTTCTGTTTTTGTGCTTCAGTTTGTCCAGTGCTCTCTGCTTGAATGGCAAGATAGATTTATAGGCTTAATTCTTGGTCAGGCAGAACTCCAGATGAAAAAAATTTGCATTTTCAGTATACTTTCTAAAGGGCAATCAGATAATGGATATGTTTTATGTAATTAAGAGTTCACTGTAGTGGCTTTCCTTTAATATGGCTGTCTGGGAGGAACAGGGTTCCCTGGCCCTGTACAATGTAATTTAAACTTACAGCATTTTTACTGTGTATAATATGGTGTCCTCTGTGCCAGTTTTGTACCTTATAATAGAGGCAGATTGCCTCCGATCGCTGTGGTTCTTATTATCAAAATTAAGTTTACTTGTATACGGAACAACCACAAGAAATTTGATTCTGTAAAGAATCCTCTTTAGCTGTGGCCTGGCAGTATATAAATGGTGCTTTATTTAACAGAATACCTGTGGAGGAAATAAAGCACACTTGATGTAAAAATAATTGTTTTATTTTTATTGACATGACTGATTGCTATTCTGTGCACTTAATTAAACTGATTGTGATGACTTTTCATTTGTTTACATACGTTGCTTCAGTCTTCACAGATGAAAGTAATGAGAAAACTGTGAATGGGGGAAAGCACTTACCCATTATAGTCTATTTCATTAGAAGTGTTAGTAGCAGTCCAACACGTAACTTATTCCCATAAGACTTTTCAATCCTCCCCACCATGAAATACTTAACTGCTGCAGGGAGAAGTGTTAACAATACAACCAACTTGTCCTCACTTCAACATGCTTCTGAGTGCAACATGCCACTGTTTCACTACCTAAGAGCTACCTACCTTACAAACCCTGAAGTAAATAAAGGAATGATATCAACATGCCACTCATTTTTGTCTTCCTGAACTAAAACTACAGCTGCAAGCAAGCTTGCTACAAGGACAGCTTTAGGTTGGGAAACTTCAACTATCTGTACTCAGGGATTCAGTCTTGTCTCAGAGGAGCATCTATTGGAGGTAAGGTTAAATACTTAATTTCAGGTTGCTTGCTGCTTCTAACTCAATGTAGAGTCTAATCATAGGAAAGATTCAAACAATGCTTTAAATTCTGTAAAAGTTCATGGATTTCACCTACTATAAATTAATGACTGTTGTTTTCTTTTTTAAAAGAAATAATAGGGAAGAAGTAATGACACTTTTTCTGCTTACAAAAAGTAATGCCCTTATAAAATCTTGTAATTCAACCATTTAAAGTGGTCAGCTGCAGTAAACTTTTTATTTCTTCAAAATGTTGTTTCTGCCAACAGAATTTCATATTCTCTTCTTTACACACAGGCACTCCTTTACAGACCAATTGTAATTCCGTTTGCCCTAGGGCAGGCACAAAATTCAGGACAACTGTTGCATAGTGTTCTAGAAGAAAAATAGGAAATACTATGAAGAGGAAAACTTTTAAGTACTACTACCTGCTTTTCACAGTGAGGAAGAAAAACAGCTCATTTGTAGACTCTTAAAACAAACAGTACTAATAACATACCTTCTGGCCAGTTCCTACATCTCCATTTCATAACAATCTTTTCATTTGTTAACTGGAAACAAAGAGGAAATTCTACTGAAAACATTTTAAAATTTCCTACAGTACTATACAGAAAAATACCCAAGCTCTTCATCAAAACCCCTATGTACCAAAAGTAATCAATGAACAATATACAGTTCCATCTTCCAGTTTATATGTCTACACCATTGTAAATTCATTATCCCTAGTGCCAGAATGTTAATATCAAGGACAGAGTGTAGTAACATGGGTAACAAAAACAGAACCAATGTCAATGGTGAGTCAACTGACATCTGGCAATGCAGACCCCAGTGATTTAGGTGGCAGAAAGCTGAATGTTGTACACAAAGATTTGGGAGAATCTTACTGTTTTAAAATCAAGCATTTGCCCAAATACTGTGAAACTAAGGCTTCAACTTTCTCATTATATGTAACATTTTTTATTTGTTCTATAACCAACTACATAAAGTTCTCAAATTTTTGTGAGCTCAAATAAAAACCCAAAGCAAGTTAAAAATAGCATTAATTTAAGAAGCAATTAAACTGAAACAGGAGTTCTTTAACTGTAAGATTACTTACCAGTTCTATATATTCACCAGTGATGTTCCCATCAAACATTTGGAATTTCCCTCCCTTTTCAGCTTCTAATATGACAGGAGATTTGGAAAATTTTTGTACCAACTAACCAAGAAAAAGAGTTAAGACATGTTATTTCAGCATATAACAATTACTATGAGCTTTTTTTAAGTCCTGAATATGCAGCTTGTAATTAGTTTAGCTTTCTCTCTCTTGCAGAGGGAGAAAATGAAGTAAATGAACGGATCCCCTAATTGTTGATTATTCTCCCCAAGATGTCCATCCTTCCCCTCCATCAAATATTTCAGAAGCTAACCTGAAGACTTCTATCCCCACACTTCTAGATCCCTTCAATCAGAAAAATAGGAACGTAAGGGAAACAAAAAGACCAGCTCCAGTTCTTAGTGGCATGTGTCCTCCAGTATCAGCATCTAAGATCCTAGCTTGAGAAGTTACTTACATCTTTCACAGTGAAGATGCTGTAGAGCCGTTCCACAGCTGTGTCGAACAGTTCCGTCATGTGCAGTGCTACCGTGGGAATCCTCACACCAAGGGGCACCTGAGTCTCAAGAAGAGGTTCCAAAGAATAATTAGCATGCCAAGAGGAAAAGCTGCTTAAATTTAAAAATTCAGTTTCCAGGGTTAATAAAACACTAATGTATCCCAAATTCCACACCACCCATTCCAGAAACATGGAAATATCATGAAAAGGTCTCTTAGCACCATCAGTCCTGGACTTTTTACTTTGGAAACAGCGCTTATTATTTCTATGAGCTCTTAAACTCTGTTCTACTCCCAAGCTATGACTTAACACCCCAAGTCATATTTGTGCATATAAATATGGACCAGAAGGCATGCAGATACGCAGATGAAGGACAACAGCACATAGGACCAAGAGTGTCAATTTGCAGTACCAGATTCCAAGAACAGGACCTAAAACTCCCAAACCAAAAGTTTGGAGAGAAGATTGGTCCACTGTGGTATGTGAGCTTCAAAGTCTCCTGGTTTTGTAACCTGTTGCCTACCAAAGAACTGTGCCTTTACAAGTCTTCAACGAAATTCAGTATTTATCCCCCCAAAAGGCATTTACGCATTCCCTTCCATCAAAGATGCAAGTCTTAATCACTTCCCCCCCAAAAGGCAGAGGCTGTAAGGGTGGATTAACTGGGCTTCCTTGATATTCTTTCAGCCCATCATCGAAAGGCTGTACAGAGCTTTGAAGAATTCACACTAAGTCCCTTTTCTACATATTGACCACCAGAGAGCATACCTGCAAGGTATTCTCACTCAATTTCCTTTTAATAGTCAGTTCCTGTGCTGCCGTGGCTTTTGTTGGTAAAATCATTCCCATTGTAAATTCTACAAAGAAAAATGGCAGATGGTTTTAATAAGGAACGTTTTCCTTTTTAGCACAAATAAGCAAAAAACCCAAAACAACATATAGGAAAATAAAAACTGATATTTATGAGAATTCCTAAATCATTTTGAAGATTTCAAGCCCATTTCATTTTTATATATTTATAAAACAAGTTATAAAACAAAAAAAGTTTTATTTCATCTTTCAAATGCCTCACTTTTATCATGTTTGTTGATAAATTAACAAAAACTTCAAATGTTTTTCAAAAAGCTCAGTTAACTACTAACAGCTTTATGGCCTTTGTACTGTCAGAAGCACACTTCATGTCCACTTCCTGTACTCTGCACACACTTTCTCATTGCTTCACCACCACCTCGTAAATATTGGCCTCCTGGTGTTCCTACCTGTGGGCCAGCCACAGGTATGGTGTACAGGGAAAAGTGGCAACCTCAAATCCATCCATGCCAACACCTAGACACATAGCAGACTCCAAGAATCGTGTGCAGGCATACAGGCCCTGTTGGCCATTTTGCCTGGCAAGTAACTTCTCTAATTTAGGTAAGAAAACAATAAATAATCTCACTTCCACAGTGTAGGAATTATCTAGGTAAACCTCAATTACACCTGTATTACCTGCAGCCACTTTCATTCATTCAACAAAGATTTATTAAGCACCTACTATGTGCCAGGCATTGCTCTAGATGCTGGAGATACAGCAGTGAACAAGACAGACACCTTCCATGCCCTCAGGGAGCTTATGGTCTAGCAGGGAAGACAGATATTAAACAAGTAATTATACAAATAACTGATTAAATAATTATCATTCCAGAAAACTATTAACAATTCTGTAGGCAAAATGGTTCACACTGCAATACTGATAATAACTAATTATGGCCTTGCTCATGACCAGCTCTAACCATCCACACTATAATTTATCCTGCAGCATAAAGAGTTTCTGGAGCCTGAGATAACAGCTTAACCTACAAATCCAGACCACAGTGCAGAACATAACTTGGGTAAATAGAAAAGGGACCTCTGGGGTCATGAGGGATGCCTTCTTTACCCGTCTTTAGTGCCTTCAGGTAATCTCCAAGGGCCTCCCTGACCTTGGCGGTGCCTGTGGTTTTCATAAGATCCTTCAGTATATCCCCATCTCCTTTCTTTTTACTCACGTTCACCTACAAATCAGAAAAATACAAACCTAAGAAAAACCTGGTTTGGTGTATTCTTCCAACATTGGAACAGGTAGTGACTGTGAGGGAAGGGGAAGAAGTAGCTACACGAGAGCTGTGACAGGATCCTTCCCATAGTTTGAGAAGGTGTAAAGGTTTTTAAATCAAAGCTCCATTGACTGGGTTGGCCAAATCTTGAATGGACCTCTAAGAATGTGAGCCCCTTAACTCACATTCAAAATTTTATATATATATGTATTATATTGATGATGTAGTCCGTGGCTGTTATCAGGGTCTAGAAATGCGCTGACCAGTATGGTAGCCACTAGCCCCATGTGGCTACTGAGCACTTGAAATGTGGCTGGTCTGATTTGAGATGTGCTAGAAGTAAAAAGAAATACACACCAAAGTTGAAAGACAGTACAAAACAAAAAATGTAAAGTAATCTAATAATTTTGATATTAATTACATGTTAAAATGGAATTTTTATATATTGGGTTAAATAAAAACATTAAAGTTAATTTCACCTGTTTCTTTTAGCTTTTTTTTAAATATGGCTGCTAGAAAATCCTAAATTCTATATTTGGCTTGCATTATAGTTCTATTGAACAGCGCTGGTCTAGAACCCCAAAGCCAGTGTAATTAGGAAAAACAAGTTCCCACATAACATGGACTTGAGCTACACATTTTTGGCGGGGAGGAAGGAGAGTTGGGAAAGGGAGAGGAAAAGGAGAAGAGGAGGTACGAAAAGGGAGGAAAGGAGGAGAGAGGAGGAAAATGGGGGGAGACAGAGAGGGAAACTTCAAAATGCTCTGGGGATGCCTCTGGTACTTATTCTCAGAATGAAAAGTAGAGTTGGTTAGAAATCATTTAGTGTCCTGTGATTCAGTTGAGCTGGGCTTGTTCCAGGTACCCTCTAAAGAGTCTGTTCTGCAACGCCACCAAAGATTGAAACTCAAAGACCAGTTTCACATGATGATGAAAAGTTCTCAGCTAATGGACTGGAATATGGCAAAGTGAAATCACAGCCCCTTGAGTATAGCAACCATATGGCAGAAGATATGTCCAAGACAGCCCTGCTTCTCACATTGTATAACTATATAGACATGTTGCTCAGTATGATTTTAGTTTTTATATCTTTGAAAGCCTTCACATTGAATAATTTCACTAATCAAAAAAGATCTTTTGTCAAAAACTATTTGGTTTAGAAAATATAGCTACTGTACAAACTGTTTCTCCCCAGAACCAAATTCAGTTTCCAGAAGGCACTAACTGAAAACCACAGGAGTTACCATGCTCTATCTCCCAAGAACTACGAGACCTAGCCAGTCAAAAGCGATAGATACTAACTAGTTTACAAATTATATATATTAACCAAAGGAGATCATAGTTAAAAGTTGAAATTTTTCATTGTTGAAATAGCAAAGATGCAGGGGTGAACCATCACCAAACTGCATGCTGTTCAATCCCTTTACAGTCTGTACACTGTCACGTGCCATCCCTGCAAGATGAATTAACCCCGTTCCACAGATGAGTCCACGAAGGCTGCAGTCACCTGCCCAGGCCCCACACCTGGTCCATGGGGCCATCTAGGGATCCCTCAGCTTACTCTTCTCTATGCCACTGTGCTGCCCCCCACAAGGAGCAATCCTCAGCAAATGAGCCCACAGCAATTCACCGAAACTACGGTGCAGGAATCACACAGTCTGATGAGCAATTTTTCAAATCTTTAACATCCACAGCAGAAGCTTGATTTTTTTTAAAAAAGGAAATGAAACAACATCAGATACCTCACCTCAGTGTCATCTACTTCATTTTCTTCAGAAAGGTTGGGTATTTCAATCAATCCTTTGTGCTTCACACCAGATTCTTTAATTATACCTAAAATAAGCAAAATGTGTTCTTCATTTACAAAGTAACAACTGGCTTATGCAGAACTTTCCTGCATAATTGAATAGCCCACCCTACTCACAGGTTGCCACCATAGCTAGTGACAATGCAGGGTTAAGGCTTTACCACCAAACAGGTACCAAAACTGACCCTGTTCTCCTGGCCCAAATTACAGGTAAGCCACCAGGAAAGGCAAGGGTAGAACCTGGCCTGGGAACAGACACACAAAACCAGGGGCCAGCGGAAGCATGGGGCTGGAGTGAGTGGTTCTGCAACCAGTGTTTCTTTTTTCAACCCCCAGAAGTCTTTACCACATTAAAGCAGGGTAAAGGGCCTTCCTGATAGTCACAAAAGGGATGGAAGGACAGAAAGGGACAATGAGTTCTGATCATGGGAAGCTCTATGTGGACTCCATGCAGCTGATTTTTTTCCGACACCAGAGTGTCAACTGCACTGACAACATGAAGATAGCAACATAGGTTAGTCCAGAGTTCAGTCCCCTTAAAAAATGACCAACTGGCAGCTCTCTATAGACAAGATGCCTCTGTTAAAATCCCAGAACCAGAGGTGAGACTGCAAGACCCTCCTGGACCAGAGGCAGAGAAGGACCGCATGTGAAGGCTAAGAGGAGGAGTAACACTCTGGCCAAATCACCCCTGCCCCAGGCTGCACAGAGCCACACTAAGAGGGCCCCACAGCAGTTTCTCCAGCCGGGGGAAAAGCACAAGGTAGACATCCAACTCCCCAGAATTGTGAGGTGCTGCCTGGGAGGCTGCTTCAGACTTGCCTCACAGGGACCACTGGGAATCAGAGGAGTAGGGGCAGGGCTTTCAGCAACCAGCACTCAAACCTTTTTTAAAAATTTTATTTCTCAATTACAGTACATTCAATATTACTTTGTATCAGTTTCAGGTGAACAGCAGAGTGGTCAGACAATCATGTATGTTACAGCACTCATTCAAGTCTCAGTGGACGGCACTCCTGCTTGCAGCAGTACGTGAGCAGACAGCCCAGTCAGTGACAGCTCATTGGCAGAGCCCAACAGTAGCCCTGTCTGGCTAGGGACCTCCATCGGCAATTCTGCTTGGCATCCCCAGCCAACAGGCTGAAGCTAGCTGTAGAGCTCATTATATTGCCCCATACAGGCAGAGCAGTCAACTGCTGAGCATAGCCTCCAGTACCCATTGTCCTGGAAGCCTGACCAGCAGTCCACTCCAACTGTTGAGCGTGGGCTCTGGCCCTGCATAACTAGAGAACCTGAACAGTGACCCTAAGCAGCCTCAGAGCCTGGCCTAGAACCCAGCCCAAATGCAAAATACAGCTTGAAGCCTCCCTTAGCCAGAGAGGGAGCCCAGTCAACAACCCCACCCAACTGCTGGAGACACCTCCTGACTGAGAGCCCAGACAGCAACCTTGCTAAATGGCACAGCACAGCCAGTAGCCCACCAGCCTACCAGCCTGCCTGTTCGCAAAGGCAACCTGCAGACCTGCTGAACTCGAAGGCGATCTGTATGCCCACTGGCTCACAGAGTGCAGCCTGAGGCTGGGACCAACTGCAAAGCTCACCTGCAACCCTGCCTAACAGAATCCAGCCCATGGCACCATCTGGTCAGGGATCATAGCCTGAGACCCCACCTGCCCAGGAGCAAATGCAGAGACCAGCCTACAGACTGCCCAATCAGAGTCCAAACAGTGGCAGTGCTCTGCTGGAGAACACATCCAGTGACCCCACCTGACTAGAGGTAACTGCAGAGCCCAGCTAGTGGCCAGTGTGACCACAGAGCACAGCTAGCCAATTGTCAGACTATATACTCAACATACTGAGAGAGAAGACTGTCAGGGCTTCTGGTCACGATGGCAACGTAGGTAAAAGTGGTTACTCACATCCTCCAACAACCACATCAAAATCACAATTACACAACAAAACAACCATCATTCAGAACTGCCTGAAATCAAGCTGAATGGAAGTCTTACATCTAAGGCAGAGGTGTGGAACTCATTTTCACTGGGGGCCACATCAGCCTCACAGATGCCTTCAAAGGGCCGGATGTAATTTTAGGACTATACAAATGTAACTACTCCTTAATTAGGGGCAAAGGGCTTGGTGCTGCTGCCAGGTAGAAACAAGGTGCCAGGCCGGATAAAACAAGGTGGAGGGCCAGATTCAGTCAGTGGGCCTTGTGTTTGCCACCTGTGATCTTGGGGATACAAAGAAGCTACACTGAGACTGGTAGTAGGGACAGAAACTCGAAACAGGCTCATCTGACACCCACAGGAGGTGGATAAAAATCAGGTAGCATACCTCAGCTATGGTGGTCCCCCCTGAGGAGAGAGTGGTCCAGCCCCACAACAGGCCCACCAAACCAGGGTTCAGTGCCAGGAAAAGAAGTCCCCACAACTCTGGCTGTAAAAACCAGCAGGATTGTAGCTGAGTGAGACAGAGGGGTTCTAGAGTCCCAGGTGTTCCTCTTACAGGACCCACACTCAGACTTACTCAGACTCACTTGCTCTGAGCTCCAGCCCTAGGCAGCATCTCAAAAAGCACCCAAGACATATGGAGAAGACTGAATTGTCTGGCATCAGAGAGAACTGGATGGGCAGCTTTCTCTGACAGAATTCTGGCAGAAGCCATTGTTCCTTTTCTGAGCCTTCCCCCGACAGTGCCAGCAGGCAGGTGCCATATATGAGACTCCCTCACCATGGCTGACCCTGTTTGCCCGCTGTGGTGATTTTCTGAGACCCTGCCCCACCTACTTGTGCACCCACCCAAGCTGTTTCCAGTGGCTTTTCTATATGAACAGCCAGTCTTGGCTTTTGCTTCCCAGCTGATTCCATACAGTGGTTGTAGCCACTCCTTGCACCCAATTAACCTGGGGGTAAATCTCTCCCATTAACATTCCAACAGCAATCAAGGCCCAACTACAATATGAGGGTGTACACAGCCCATATGGGGTGGGGTGTACCTGCAGTACTCAACTCAGGTAAATGGGGAGGCTGTGCCACTGGACCCTACAGGACACCTACTACATAAGACCATACTACCAAGCCTGGGAGACATAGCAGCTCTACCCAATACATAGAAACAAACACAGGGAGGATGCCAAATGAGGAGACAAAGAAATGTGGCCCAAGTGAACAAACAGAATAAAACTCCAAAAAGAAACCTAATCAAAATGGAAATAAGCAGTCTACTAGATGTGGAGTTCAAACCACTGGTTATAGGATACTCAAAGAACACAGGGAAAGAATAGAAAAACTTAGTAAGTTAAGAGATTAAAAACATAAAAGTGTAACTAGAAAACATAAACAAGAACCAGTCAGAACTGAAGAATAAATGAACTGAAATGAAGGATACAGGCCCTGGCTACTCTAGCAGTTGGCTAGAGTGTTGTCCCAATATGCCAAGGTTGCTGGTTCAATTCCCAGTCAGGGCACATACAAGAATCAACCAACAAATGCATAAGTAAGTGGACAGCGAATTGATATTTCTCTCTCTCCCCCTTCATCTCTCTCTGTCTAAAATCAATTAAGTAAAAATTTTTTTAAAAAGAATACATTACCAGGAATCAGCAGTGGAATAGATGAAGCAGAAGATCAAACCAGAGACTTGGAGGATAAGGAAGAAAAAACACCCAATCAGAACAGCAAAAAGAAAACAGAATCCAACAAAATGAGGACACTGTAAGGGGCCTCTGTGACAACTTCAAGTGGACCAACACTTGCATCATGGGAGTGCCAGAAGAGTGAAAGCAAGGAATTAAAAACTTATGTGAAAAAAAATGACAGAGAACTTCCATAACCTGGTGAAGAAACAGACCTATAAATTTAGGAAGCACAGAGAGTCCCAAATAAGACATATCATCCTTAAAATGCCAAAGGTTAAAGACAAAGAGAGAATCTTAAAAGCAACAAGAGAAAAGAAGTTAGTTACCTACAGAGGAGTTCCCATAAGGCTGTCAGCTGATTTCTCAAAAGAAACTTGTCAGGCTATGAGGGACTAGCAAGAAATATTTGAAGTCATGAAAAGCAGGGATCTACAAACAATATTGCTGTACCCAGCAAAGCTATCATTTAGAATGGAAGGGAAGATAAAGAGCTTCCCAGACAAGAAAAATCTAAAGGAGTTCATCATCTTCACACCACTATTATATAAAATGTTAAAGGGACTTATTTAAGAAACAGAAGGTCACAACTATGAACAAGAAGATGGCAATAAATACATATCTATCAACAATTGAATCTAAAAAACAAACTAAGCAAAGAAGAACAGAGATAGAATAATGGATACAGAGAATGTTTTGATGGTTTCCAGATGGGAGGGAGGTATGGGGGAATGGGTGAAGAGGTGAGGGGATTAAGAAGTACAAATAGGTAGTTACAGAAGAGCCATGGGGGTGTAAAGTACAGTACAGGAAATGGAGTAGCCAAATAACTTATATGCATGACCCATGGACATGAACAATGGTGGGGGGATTGCCTGAGGGAGTGGGGGTGCTAGGTGTAGGGGGCAAAAGGGGAAAAATCAGGACAACTGTAATAGCATAATCAATAAAATATAATTTAAAGAGAGAGAGCGAGAGGAGGAGAAGGAAAGAAAGAAGGAAGGAAGGAAGGCAGACTGTCAAGCAAGAACACTATACCCAGCAAAGCTGTCCTTCAGAAATTAAGGAGAAATAAAGACTTTCTTAAACAAACGAAAGCTCAGGGTATTCAGCATCACTGAACCTACCTATAAAAACTGCTAAGGAGCGTTGTTCGAACTAAAATAAAAAGATGCTAATTAGCATCATAAAAATATACAAATGTACAATATTCACTACTAATGATAAATATATAGTCAAAGTCAGATTATCTAATATTGCAATGGTAGTATAAAATGCACTTAAAACTCTAAAAATTAAAACAGAAACATTAAAAATAACTATAACTTATAAACACGGTAGCCTATGGTTTTTTTCTATTACTTTAAGAAAAACTTGAAATAAATTGTAACATCCATTATATCAGTTAAAATCCATTAAAGTAAATTATAATATTTAAACTAAATCGTAACATCAATAACCTACAATGTTGGGGAAAAAATATATAAATTTCTGTATGCTATTGAAGTTAAGTTGTTACCAGTATAAAAAAGATGTTAGAAATTTAAGGCATTTTATGTAAGCCTCAAAGAAATCACAGAGAAATGCATGTAGTAGGTATATAAGAGATTATGAAAAGGAGTCACAGCATACCACCTCAAAGAGGCATCACATCCCCAAGGAAGATGTCAGGAGAGGAAGTAAGGAACACAGGAGCTACGAAACACTCAGAAAACAATTAACATGGTGACAACAGTAAGTCCTTACCTATCAATAATTATTTAAACATAAGTGGAGTAAATTCACCAAGCAAAACACACACAATGGCAAATGGATTAAAAAACACCAAGATCTGACAACAGGCTACCTGTAAGAGGCCCATTCCAGCTTTAAGGACACACATGAACTAAGAGTGAAGGAAGGATAAAAGACATTGCAAGCCAATGGTCACCCAGAGAAAGCAGGGGCAGCTATCCTTACATTAGATAAAATAGACTTTAAACTAAAAACTCTCAAAAGAAACAAAGAAGATCAGTGTATAATGGTAAGGGAGTCAATTCATCAAGAACATGTAATGATTGTAAATATTTGTGCCCCCAATATTGAAGCACCTAAATATATAAAGCAAATTTTAAGAGAACTAAAAGGAGAAATAAATAGCAATACAGTAATAGTTGGGGACTTTACTACCCAGCCCTCAACAAAGAATGGATCATTCAGACAGAAAATCCATAGGGAAATAGCAGATTTAAACAACACTGTATGTAGACTATATGGACCCAACAGACATCTAAGTATATCCCATCAGACAGCAAAAGAATACACATTCTTATCAAGCACCCATGGAACATTTTCTAGGATAAATCATATGTTAGGCCACAAAACAAGTCTCAACAAATTCAAAAAGATAGAGAATATAATGAGTATCTTCTCCAACCATAGTGGTATAAAACTAGAAATCAGTAACAAGAAGAAAGCTGTAAAATTCACAAACACATAGAAATTAAACAAAATACTCCTGAACAACCAATGGCTCAAAGAAATCAAAAGGAAAATTTTTTAAATATCTCAAGACAAATGAAAATGGAAACACAACACACCAAAACTTAAGGAATGTAACAACTGCAGTTCTAAACAGGGAGGTTTGTAGCAATGAATTTATAAATCAAGGAAAAAAAAAGATCTCAAATAAAGAACCTAACTTTATAACTCAAGGAACTAGAAAAAAAACAAACTTAACCACAGCAGGAAAAAAAGCAATCTATACAGATTCAATGCAATCCCAATCAAAATTCCAATGGCATTTTTTACAGAAATAGACCAAACTATCTAAAATGTATATGGAACCACAAAAGCTCCCAAATAGTGAAAGCAATCTTGAGAAAGAACAAAGCTGGAGACATCACACTTCCTGTTGTTAAACTATATTACAAAGCTATAGTAAACAAAACAGTATGGTATTGGCATAAAACAGACACAAATCAACAGAATAGAGAGCCTGGCAATAAAACCATACACATGTGGTCAATTATTCTATTACAAAGGAGCCAAGAATACAGTTGGGAAAGGAGAGCCTTTTCAATAAATGCTGTTGGAAAAACTGTGCAGCACAAACAAAAAATGTAACTGGATCACTATCTTCCACCCCACACAAAAATTAACTCAATGTAAAGAATTAAAGACTTGAACAAAAGGCCTGAAACCATAAAACCCCTAGAAGAAAACACAAGCATGGGTCTTGGTAATTATTTTGGGATCTGACACCAAAATCAAAGGCAACAAAAGCAAAACTAAGCAAGTAGAACTATATCAAACTAAAAAGTTTCTGCACAGCAAAAGAAATAATTGTCAAAATGAAAAAACAACCTACAGAATGAGAGAAAATATTTTCAAGTATTATCTGATAAGAGGCTAGTGTCCAAAATATGTAAGGAACTTATAGAACTTAATAGCAAAAAAATTAAAAATGTCATTTAAAATGGACAAATGACCTAAATAGATATTTATGCAAAGAAGATATTCATATGATGGTCGACAAGTACATGAAAAGGTGTTTAACATCACTCGCCTCAGGGAAAGGAAATCAAAACCACCATGAGACATCACCTCACACCTGTTCGAATGGCTACTATCAAAATGAGAACAAGTGTGAACAAGGATGTGGACAAATGGGAACACTTGTGCGCTGCTGGTGGGAATGCAGATGGGTACAGTCACTATGGAAAACAATATGGAGGCTCCTCAAAAAAATTAAAAATAGAGTTACCATATGGCCCAGCAATTCCACATCTAGGTTTATATTCAAAGGAAATGATATCACTGTCTTAAAGAGATAGCACCCCTCTGTTCACTTCAGCACTATTTATAATAGCCAAGACGTGGAAACAATGTAAGTATCCATCAATGGATGAATGGGTAAAGAAAATGAGACACACACACACAGGACTGTTATTTAGCCATAAAAAGGGAAATCCTGCTTTTTTTATCAACAGAGATGGACCTTGAGGGCATTGCGCTAAAGTAAAATAAATCAGAGAAGGACAAATGCTGTATGATCTTATTTATATGTGTAATGTAGAAAAATCAAACTCAAAACAGAGGGAGTAGATTGGTGTTGCGAGGGGGTGGGGGATGGAGGTGATCAAAGGTGACAAACTTCCAGAGTAAATTCTGGGAACGTGACCACAGCACGGTGATTATAGGTAACAATAAAGCACTGTATATCTGAAAGTTGCTGAGATAGTAAATCTTAAAAGTTCTCAGTATACATATTAAAAAACTATACCTCCGTGGAGAAACGGTTAACTAACCCTGCCGAGGTGATTGTTTCACAGTATGTACACAAATCAAATCATCACATCACACACCTTAAACTCCTACAATGTTATAAGTCAATTACATCTCAATAAACCTGGGAGAGGGATGAAATTAAAATTCAGTTAAAAAACAAAACAAAAGACCTGAGTATTGCCACCTCTGGGACTTACTGCTAGAGGCAAAAGCACAGAGGGTCAGGGCAAGTCCTGTTCAGCCTGACCTCTGGCTGCTGTCTGGGTGTGGCTGGGTCTTTAATGGCAAAGGAGCTGGTTGTTGCCTTGAGCTTAGGCAGAGGGAAGGGACACAGGGCCCTGAGAGCTTCCTCTGGCCCTCAGCACCCTGTCTTGGCAAGGAGCGGAGTGGGGGAACTAGGTGAGTATGAGGAATTATCCAGCTCTGAACTATCCAGCAGCAGCTACTGAAGGAGTAAATGACAGCAAACCCCAACAGAAGGTTCCAAGGCTGGAGTGGGACCACTTTTGATATTGGCTGACCGTCTCCCCGGGCTTTGTCCTGGCCTGAGCTGACAAGGTGGTCACTAGAGCAGAGGCCAAGGCCAGCTTACTGGGTGGCTCTCTAACCCAAACTCTCAAGAAAGGAGCTGACTTCTGGGCTGAGGCCCAACTTTAACACAGTATAATCTTCTAGAACCAGATCTCTTCCTCTCTCTTTTTCTTCCTTTTTCCCTTTGTCTTCACACTCTAACCACCAGCAAAGACTACCTACCTAGCCAGGAGCTAGGCACCACAGGAGAAATTTATTCATTCAACAAACACATAACATTCCAGACAGCAATCTGGGCCTGCAATAAAAGCAATCAATTCCTGACCAAAAGACCCAAAGAGTGAACCCAAATGTCCACTAACTGATGAGCAGGTAAACAAAACATGCTATATCTGTACAAAAGGATGTCATTCAACTACAAAAAGAATGAAACATGCTACACAACATGAATAAACCTTGAAAAAAATCACGTTAAGTGAAAAACAATAATAAAAAACCACATACTGCATGATTCCATTCATATGAAATGTCCAGAATAGGCAAATCCACAGACAGAGAAAGCATATTAGTGGTTGCAGAGGACAGGGGGAGTGACTGCTAATAGGTCCCCCGTTTGGGAGGAGTAATAAAAATGTTCTAGAATCTGTTGTAGTGATGGCTGTACAACTCTGAATGTAATGAAAACCACTGAATTGTATACGAGAGGGGGGAATTATATAGTACATGAATTATAGCTCAATAAAGTTAATATTTTTTTAAACCCCTGCCCTGATGAAGTGGAAGAAGGGGGAAACCAGAATAATAAACAAAACATTTAAGTAACCATATGTAGTATACCAAATATCAGCACTTTGGGAAACAATGAAGCAGGGAAGGAAGACAGTAGAAGGATGGCATCGCAATGTTACAGGATGCAGACAGTTGCCTTCACTGAGGATGAAGACCTGAAAGGCCCAAAGGAGCCAGCAGGCAGCTGTCTGGGGGAACAGTGTTCCAGGCAGCAGCTCTGAGAAATTCTAGTGCTCACAGGTGCCTGGCAGACAACAGTCCAGCTAAAAGCAAAGAGCTCAAAGCAGCTCTGAGTCCTGGGAGAAAGGGCAGCCCCAAGCTTGTCAGACAAGAAACTCCATGTGTGGTAAGGCTGTGTCCAGAACTACAAGCACCAATTCAGGAGCCACTCAGTGCAGGGTCCACAGAAGTTCTAAAAATATCTGCTGAATGAATGAATAATGAATCAACGGGGGTCTACCCTGCAGCTGCCTCCAGCCCCACCTGAACCCTGAGGCCCCTGTTACCTTTCCAGCCCAGTTTGATGTTCCACTCATAGAAGAAGATCAGCTTCCCTTTACGGCTGCTGCAGGAAGCCTCTCCTTCCACCTGCTTCAGCTCACTGATCTGGCAGCGACCAGCTTCATTCTCCACAACAATGCCCACCAGGAACTCACGGAGCTTCCCCTTAGACCAGCTGGTAGCATCTCGCTCTGTCCTGCCAGGAGCCAGAAGGGCAGAGCCATGAATGGAAGGCCCAGGTGGTATCACCTGCCCAGCCCAGACACGCCTGATTCCCTTCTCAGGGGCTTGGAAGAACTGCCACCCTCAAACTTACAAACATGCTTCTCAAACCAACTTTCTCCCAAATAGTTCTTAAACCTCCTACTCGGTTCTGTAAGATAGTATTAACTACTCTATAAAGTAGTATTTTTGTCTTAAAAACACCAGCTTATTTGGGGAAAAAGTGGTCTACCAATCTAAGCTGGAAATGTATACACTATATGAGAGGATAGTAATAACTGAAATAATTCTAAGAAGACAAATTATCAAGTGTGTTCACACGTATTACTTCATGCAATCTCTCCAAATAATGTTCCCACTTTGGGAAGCAGAGATGAACTGAGAGAAGTCCATGATGTGTCCGTGGTGACAGGGCCGAGAAAGGAGAGGTCAGCTCCTCTGAGCCGGAGCGAGAAAATTATCCCTTCACAGGCCCAGGGCTTTACTCTGCCTGGACCTGCCTCAGCATCAGCTTGATGGCCTGAAGGTACCACAGCCCTCAGAGGAGCAGGGCAGAGAGCATCATTTCCTGAAGCTCTGGGGAAGGGAGGGAGGCAGAAATAAGCCAGTGTACCAAATGAGGTACAAAAAGGACAGGTAACTGGTTCAAATTCCTCCAAGGCAAGGCTCACCGGAGGCTCATCAAGTTAGATATAGGGTTGAGATCCAAATTCCTGTTCTTTCCACTATGCACAAACCAAAACACACCCTCTCTCCCACACACACTCTCTAGCTTCATTTAAACTTCCAGAAACAGCAAGAAGATTAGATGTGGAAGGGGGTAAGGGAAGGGAAGCACCTAATTAAGGGTACAGACTTTCAAAGTTGAAGAGGTAAATAAAAAACCATTCTTCAACCCCAACCCAAATTTCAAAAGGAGAAAACAAGTCCCAGACGCAGTGCATGCAAGATAACAAGTCTAGGGCCTCAGAGGGCTTTACCAAGCTCACACGCTACAGATGAGCCGCAACTACAAGCAGATGGGGGAGGGAAAGGGAATCCAGTGCACCTGTCCAAGACTGCACCCCTCCGAGGCGCCCCGGGACAAGGGCACCCTCACCCACACCCCCCAAAGCCCCAGCGCGCAGGGCGCTGGGTGCTCGCAGAGAGCTCCCCCCAGCCCGCCGGGCAGCTCCGGAGGGGGAGGCCCGGAACCGCGGCCCAGACCCCGCCTGGCCGCACCAGTGCCAGTTGTTCACGTTGGTCCCGTCCTCCCGCTCTTCCACGATCCAGCGCGGGTCCCCCTGGCCCCACTTGGCCATGTCTGCACTGGCGGCGCGCCCTCAGCTGACAAGGCAGGGCCCCGGCGGCGGGCTGCGGTTCGGCCGAATCGCTGACGTTTCCGGCTTCTCAGCCCAGTACCAGAGCGTTCGCGGCGCCCATAAAGTGCCAGAAATCCCCGCCCCTGCGCTGCTCCGCCCACCGCCCGGCACCCGCGTGCCCGGCCGCAGAGCGCCAGGTGCCGGCGCCGGGCTGCGAGGTGGAGCGGGGTGGGGTCGGAGGGTGGGGGGGTTCCCGGAGGGCTGTGGGGGGCGAGGGGGGCCCGGAGACCGTGAATGGGAGTCCAGGAGAGGTCTAGCCCGAGAGTCGGGCGTCTGGGGGGACGCGCGTGTAAGAAAGAGCGGGGAGTGCTTGCGCCCGTGGAACGGGGTCCAAGCCGGAGTGCGCCGGCAGGGCGGGGTGGGGAGAGGTTCGAATGCTCCGGGCTGATGGGCGGCCCCTCAGGCGGGGGCGGGGTCCTCGGAGTTCTGGTTTGGGGTTTGGAGAGGCCCACGGGGCACCGCAGCAGGACTCGGAAGTGCAAGGACCAGAAGACGGGAACCTCGGCCGCCTCCTGTAAAGTCCTGGACACCTCAAGGGCTCATTATTACTACAGTGATTAGTTTCAACGCTAGCAGGTGGGCGGCGGGTAACGTGCCTGCCTGAGAGCTAGCCGCATTGGGGATGCAGACCGGAAGTGTCTGTGCCGGCTGTCATCAGCTGTGCTATTCGGTCCAGTCCAGGACTCGACCCAAACATTTGATCACCATTTGCTGTACAACAGACTTCTGAGGTCGGAGCGCGCCCAAGGCGCTTGCGGTCTCCACTGTGCGCGTGCTCATTACACCATATTCCTGTTTTGTCCGAAAGTTCCCGCAGAGTTGGTGCGCTATGATTATCTCCTCAAGCCTTTCCAACACCTGTCCAAGCAGCATGCTTTACCAAGTTCCCAGTTAGTTCAAGAATGTTTATATTTTATTCATTTAGTAACCCTTTATAGATGACAAAAGAACGTGACTGCAAGTGCCCATTATTGTAGTTCAATGCAATTTTACAATAATTAAGTGGATCATGATTCCTTTAACAAAACTTCACCTTCCAGCAAAATCTTTGTACCATTTATACGGAAGATGTTACTAAAGGGTCTGCGGATAGTTGTTTAGTATGGAAAACAAATATGACGATGGAAGGGTGGAAGCACTTGACTATTCTGTTCTCTGGTGTTGACCTGTCCATTGTGCTCTGTGCTCATCAAGAGATTAACTGGTGGAGAACTTTTTTCTACTTTACTTACTATAGCAACTGCATTCCAATGTCATTTTCCAAAAATCTACAACAGTTATGCAAACAGGCCACTTCAAAGTGTTTTGGCCCCCAAACAAAATGACATTTTTATTTCACCTTTTACATTTTACTTCACCAAAGCCACGGACAACTAAAACATGGTATCAAATAGGAAAGAATTTCAATGGTAATGCTAGTGGTCACAGTTTTCTTGTGCATTAGCTGTGCATCTTTTATCCAATTCATAAAGAATATATTTTTTAAAGATTTTACTTATTTATTTTAGGGGAAAGGAGGGAGAAAGAGAAACATCAATGTGTGGTTGCCTCTCACATGGCCTCCACTGGGGACCTGGCCTGCAACCCAGGCATGTTCCTTGACTGGGAATCGAACCAGCGATCCTTTGGTTTGCGGTCCATACTCAATCGGCTAAGCTGCACCAACCAAGGCCAATTGATAAAGAATATTAATGATACCACATTACACAGTAAGATTTAGGTAATGGGTAATATGGGTAATAGAAAACTTGGGGGTAATATGGGTAATAGATATGGGTAATAGAAAACTGTGGGGGGGGGGAATAAGACCAGGAAACTTACAAAGATAGGGGCTACAATCACTAAAATTTTATGTGGACAAAAAAATGTTTTTCCAGTATTTATACAAAAAGAACCACCCCAATGGAAACAGTTATATTAAAATATAAATGAAAAAAGGCATTCTATGTAATAATTGACCAAGAATTAAATTGGCCTAAAAGAATTTGCTCCAAAAAATAATTTCACAAAGAAAACTTTCAGTATTAATATAATTACTATGGCCCCAGCCGGATGGCTCAGTTGATTGGAAAGTCATACACCAAAATGTCGCAGGTTTGATTCCTGGTCAGGACACATACCTAGGCTGCAGCCCTGGCCGGGCACATAAGGGAGGAGACCAAGCAATATCTCTCACCCTCTCTCGCTCTCTCTCCCCCTCCCCCTCTCTCTAAAATTTCCTTGGGTAAGGCTTTTTAAAAATGTTTAAATATAATTATTATGAAAATATTAGTTTAAAAAAAACAGTCAAGGTCTCAAAGAGAAATTTATACACCTGTGATCATAGTAGCATTATTCACCGTGTGGAAGCCACCCAAGTGTCCGTTGATGGAAGAATGAATAAGCAAAATGTGGCACTTAACATATAATGGAATATTAACCATCCTTTAAAAGGAAGGAAGTTCTGACATACAGTACAATATGGATGGAATTTGAGGCTCACATTATGCTGTATTGAACTTAGCATATAAACACTGTTAAGTGAAGTAAGACAAAAACAAAAAAATACTGCATGATTTCATTTACATGAAGAATTAAATCACAGAGACATAAAGGTATGGTGTTTGCCAGGGGCTGCGGGGGCAGGGAGCATGTGGAGCTACTGTGTATGGGCAGAGAGTTTTGGTTTTATGGGTGAATGGCGCTCTGGACAGTGGTGATGACAGCATCAGGGGTGTGTTCAGTCCCACTGACCTGTACTCTTATTGGATGAACTGGTAAAATTTGTTATTTTTACCACAATAAAAAAATGGGGATAAAGCCCTAAACCAGTGAGAAAAAGATTGCTGGGCAAGAGGGTATTCATACAGTGTGAAGGTATATTACACACATACCCACCCAGTTCACTTAATAACTACGAAAAGGAAATGTGATCTTTACAAGAAAAAAATCCAGCAACGGACCACCTTAACCCCAAACAGAACAAACTGATATAGGTGCACTGTCCCCTGTGTGGTATTCCTGCCCAAAATGCTCAATCTGAATCTAATCATGAAGAAATCATCAGCAAAGTCCAAATTTAGGGAGATTCTGCAAAATGGATTCAGCCTAGACTGTTCAAAGATAAACATTTCATGAATGTCAAAAGAAGACTGAAGAGACGTGGCAAATAAATGCAATGCATGATCCTGAATTAGCTCCTGGGTCCAAAACGAACAGTTTAAAATGCCATAATTGGGGAAATTTAGATTGCACCTCAGACTGCATATGTATTAGATAATATTGTGCCAATGTTAAATTTTCTGAGCACTGAATTTTGTTTGCAAAGGAGAACATTCTTGCACTTTGGAGATGCATGCTGAAATATCTGTGGGTAAATATGATGCCTGCAATTGACTCAATTAGTTCAGAGGAAAACACAGATAAAGCAAGTGAGGCAAATTGTTGACAACCAGAGGCCCTAGGTGAAGAGTATCTTGAAGGTGACTTATACTGTTCTTGCAGGTCCTCTCTAAGTTTGAAATTATTTCAAAATCCTCATAATCTCAGGGATCATGAAACAGGGACAATGGGATGATCCCAGGCCACAGGGACTTCTCCCCATCAAGATGTCAATACTCCCCATTTAGCATCAGTTACACATTGAAAATTATTTTATCACTTATTCTTTCCACTCAGCAAACACTTATTGAACCTATGCCACACGCATGATAATGTGTTAGGCCCTTGAATCGCATGCTGTTTTCTGCTCTTTCCCTCTCTCACAGCCTGACACGTTTCACAAACGTTTACTGCAGATGGCCACAGTGTAGTACCAGACTGTACTGCCAGATTCCAAACACAGACAGCATATTTCAAACCACTGAAATCAAGAATAGTATCATCTCGGGACTTGCCTAACATAATAGGATATTTTGTTGGTAATGGTAGTCTCTTTGTACCCGTCTTACAAAGCAGCTATCAGGGCCCTGGCCTGGTAAGTCAGTGGTTAGAGTATCGTCCTGATATGTCATGGTTGCAGGTTTGATCCCTGGTCAGGGCACATGCAAGAAGGAATCAATGAATGCATCAATAAGTGGAACCACAAAATGTTTCTGTCTCTCTCTCTTCCTCTCTCTATCTAAAATCAACTTAAAAAAAAGTTGTCTGTATGAGAAAATGTTAAGGGCCAAGTTCAATGGGGATTGTGTGGCAGGGGATCCTAGTCCTTGTCCCTGGAGGTTTCCATGGTGACAGTAATAATGTTACTTGGCCATTAATGCCTGTGATCATAGCATCAAGAACATGTGCTGTTTCCCATGTTCCCTTGAATATCACGTACCTAAGGGACATCTGCACAAACACAAATAAGTTTATTCACATGTTTGACAGTGAATAGACTGAGTTTTAAGGATACTTAATACAATCAATTTCATGAACTCAGATATGAGTTTTAAAAAATAGTAGTGAAGCTGTCAGTATTTTATTTTACAGAATTTTGCATGTAGCCCACTTCTTTCTGCACAAAGGTAAAATACTATTTGCGTTTGCTTAATTCCCCATTCTTTTGCTATTTCAACACAATTTTGTGCCCCAGTCATCTCCTTGTTAGTCTAAGGTTATGTCTCTTTTACTCTCAGCCTTTTCTGAGCTTCATTTTCTCTCTTTATGTTCTTGAATATAGCTTTGAGGTGTAGGGTATCGCTTCCCAAGGTCCACAACAATTACCTCCCTAGAAAATGTCACTCCTTTTAAAGGTCTTTTGCTGTGATCAGTAACTGAAGGGGTTCCATTGAAAGGTATGTGTGGTTTTTGTGAATCATCCTGCAAGAGAATGGGACAAAGAGTGTAAATGATCAGTTTATGAAAACAACAAACCCGGCTTTTAAAGATGTAAGCTATATG
The DNA here is from genome assembly GCA_004027475.1 of Anoura caudifer. NCBI lineage: Eukaryota > Metazoa > Chordata > Mammalia > Chiroptera > Phyllostomidae > Anoura > Anoura caudifer. The sequence goes on along the minus strand of PVKU01003884.1, from coordinate 95,841 downwards.
TGCTGTGTTAGTGAGAAACAAAAAAATTATCACTAAGTGATATAGACAAGCAGTGACGACCCATCGTTTTCATGTTTTTGTGGTTACAAAAGCACACCCTGACATAATCAGATAGCTCTGGTAACACGTCACTCTCTCTACATAGCAGTCAAACCCAAAAGCTGCCTGTACCACCATCCTGTGTCCAACTGGGCATGAACCTTGTGTGGGGAGGGCATGTGAGTTGTTCTTATTAGGGAGCCCCAAACATGGAGCTCCAGGAGGCCCTGGCAAAGTTTGTGTGCTGTGGTAGAAGGAGCCTGGAACTTGAGAAGGGACACAGGGCTGGTCCCGAGCTCAGCCACAGTGGAGGATGACCTTGAACAATTCATGTCTTTTTCTCATTTGTTGGATCCCTACATGATCTCCAAGTCTTCCTCCAGTCCTAAGATTCTAGGAATCTGAGAAAGGCAGCAAAATGAAGTGAATTATTAAGAAAAACACAAATATAGGAATGAAGAATGACTAAGTATCTAGGCTTGGCATATGTAAGTGGTTTAATCACATGAGCCGATAAAGCTAAGAAGAATGGTGTGAATGACTGTGGGCATTGTTCTCCTTCCTAAATACACCCAGCCAAGTAATTTGCCTCCTTGTCAATCAAACAAATGCTATACTACCCCTTGAGTGTTGAAAAGCCCATCACCTGTTGCCCATTTTCTTTAGCATTCTTATCATCTTGGTTCTCTTCTACTTTGTTCTCCACTTTTCCCTCTTTGTCCTCTTTGTTTTCTAAGAGTGTAGCCACCATTTCTTTACTCTGCCTCTGGACAAGAATGCCTGGCCGCATGATTTGGCTTACGAGAGTCCTAAAAAAAGTCAATCAGCAGGGATTTTTAAAGTTATGCATATTAGCCACCATTATCACACACACACAAAAAAATGGCTTTCTACAACATTCTATGGTAAACTTACTTTTCTTGGTGTCCTGAATTGTGTGTCTCCACATTAGTAGTTAAACCATCTTCACAAGGACCTTTCTCTATCTCCTCATCTTCCTTGCTTTGGAAACTGAAAATGAATGAGCAAAAATTCACTTTTAAAGAGGAAACTGGCAATTCTAAAACCCTGGATGGAAAAAGTAGATTGCTACAGCATTATCATTTGCTCTATTTTCATTGTTTTATATTATTTCTAGATACACTTGCTAGTGTGACTTATCTGCTCCCAATTTATCAGCATGGACTTATACCATCTATATAAAAACAGCATCAGTAAAAGTAGGATGCAAATGAGGCAAATTAGTAGGATGATGATGAAAGTAATTGCTGTGGTTTCAAAGCTCATAGGCTTAACAAGCCGACTCATCCACTCTCACAATCGCCGTTTGTCCAAATGTTCTTTTCCAGCTTAGTTTGAATGTTGGTCTCTTGTTCTTTAAGTTTTCTAGAAACAGAAGAGTAAAAGCCTGTTTTCATGGCTGTTCATTTCACCAGCTTTGTAAAAGATGCTCTGCTTGTTTCTGTGGAGTTGACTCACACTGGCTAATTTTTCTCCATAAATGCAGTGGGGGACTGAGGTGGCTACAGGGGATTCTGAGCTGAGACACGTGTGGTTACTCAGCTCACCTCCCCTCATCCCAAAAACTATCAGAATCCCAAGGAGAGGGGAACTGGAGCATCTGGAGCTGAACCCACCTTCCCATTCTTCTCTCTTCAATGACATCACAGAATCATGGAACCATGGTGTTAGGGGGACTAGCGCCAGCCCACCCTACTCACCACCTGGATCAGGAAATCCATGAAACTCTCCTCTAGATTGAGATCTGTCTATTCTCTCCTCTGAGAGGGTGGGGGTGGAGGTCACCTGGCATCATCTTGCCCACTCTCTGAACAAGGATTATCTTCCTACTCTCAAAATACCACCCTTCCTTTCTTAACCTGAACCTTCTTAATGAATTTTTTTCATGGGCCATAAGCAATCCACTTCCTTCTTATAAAATCCCTCTCTCTGGCCCCGATGGTGCTCTCCTCATGCCTAATAGCCCATATCCTTCTATCCCCCATCAATGGGCCTACTTCTGGACACACAAAAACACTGGCAGCGTGACTGAGGAAGCGGGGGCAGAACAAGATGTCAGAGTACAGATGACCCCTGACCCATCCTAACTTCAGGTGAGCGAGTGATGCCCAGGACAAGGAGCGGGGAGGGCAGAGCTAGGACCTTGTGAGAAGAAAAGGAGGGCACAGAGGAGGAAGGCAGCTGCCGCCAATCCCATCTAACAATCCGAGGTGAGCTGGGCACTGGCTGCCTCCCGGCAAGGCAGGTACTGTGGCTGCTTTATCTTTGGACGCTCCACCAAATCAGTGCCTGAAAACTCCATGAATGTGGAGTGAATGAATGTGTGTGTGAGTAAACACAGGGGAAGTTTGCTGGAGGGCTCAGCCAAGGCCGATTTTGCAGAACATGTGAACCTCTGAGCCATTCCTGGCGTCAGTAGAATTCCTGGATGAAGCTTCCTCCAGCCAAGGCTGCCAGGTGAAGACTCAGATACGCTGCTGTCAGACTGAGACTTCATGAGTCCAAATCTTGGAGCCCTGGCTGGGTAACTCTGTTGGTTAGAGCTTTGTCCCAGTATGCCCAGGTTGTGGGTTCGATCCTTGGTCAGGGCACATGCAGAATCAACTGACGAATAACCAATGCTTGCATAAATAAGTGGAACAATGAATCAATGTTGCTCTCTCGCTCTCTCATTGATAAATTTAAATTTTTTTTTAAATAGACCAAATCTTCTTGTGTCTCAGATTTTTCTAGGAGATGGGAGTATTTTATATAAAATATCTACCTAGTAGTGGTTACACAGGTTCAGACAGATGTAAAAACCCATTAAATTGTGTGCCTAAGATTACTGCACTTCGTGACCTGTACTATGTGGATATTATACTTAAATAAAAAAGGAAAAAAGGGCCCCACCCTCACACCCACATTTGAGCGTGTGTGGCACAGAGTCATGCTGGACTACAGGGCTGCAACAGTTGGTTCTGCCACACATACTCTGAGACCAGAGACCTTTAGCAAGGACACAGATGTAGCAACAAGTAAGGGCTGGATAAGATGTTCCCTAAGGGCTTTCTTCACTGAATGTGACTTGGGAAGCAATATCTTAAATATATATGTATAGTTAATATAATGCAATATAATACAGTGGAGGGTTATTCAACTTTGGTCTCTAAATCACATTTTCCATGCACTGGATTGTAATACTGTGATACCATGGTGGTTTACTTATAGCTGGTCTCTGGAGTCTGACCCTGTGCTTTGCCCACAGAAGGCTTGTACTGAAAAATTACTTGTGACAGGAGATTTCCACCAATGGTACAGAAACAGCAAACATTCTGAGAGTACCATGAACAACTGTATGCTAACCAATTGGATAACCTAGATGAGTGGGAAAAAATTCCTAGAAACACAAAACTAACCAAGATTGAATCATGAAGAAATAGAAAATCTGAGTCGAGCTACAATAAAAAGACTTAGTAAATAGTTGAGAAACCTCCCAACAACAACAACAACTAAGAAGAAGTCCTGGACCAGAGGGTCTCACTGGGGAATTCTATCAAACATCTAAAGAGCTAACACCAATCTTTCTCAAACACTTCCAAAAAATTGCAGAAAATGCAATATTTCCTAACTCATTCTATGAGGCCAGCGTTGCCCCAATAACAAAGCCAAAGGCAACACAAACAAAGAAAAGTAAAGACCGATATCCTTTATTAACATTGGAGTAAAAACCCTCAACAAAGGACCAGCACACTGAACTTAGCAGTATATTAAAAGGATAATATAATCGTGACCAAGTGGGGTTTATTTCCGGAATACAAGGATGGTTTGATATACAAAAATCAATGTAACACATCATATTAATAGAATACAGGGGGGAAATACGTAATCATCTCAACTGACTCAGTAAAGGTATTTGACAAAATTTAACATCACTTCATGATAAAGAAAAACATTAAAAAACTAGGAATAGAAGGAAACTACCCCAACATAATAAAGGCTGCATGTAGAAATATCTATACAGCTAATATCATACTCAATGCTGAGAAAATATTTGCAAATCACATATCTAATAACAGATGGATATCCAGAATATCAAGAACTCCTACAATTCAACAACAATAACAACAACAACAACAAAAAAAACTCAATTAAAAAATGGGCAAAGAACTTGAATAGACATTTCTCCAAAGATATAGAAATGGCCAAAACCATATAAAAAGATGCTCAACATCACTAATAATTAAAAACAAATAAAATCCACAATGAGATACCACTTTACATCCATTAAGAAGGCTATCATTTTAAAAACAAAAACAAAAAACAGAAAATGACAAGTGTTGGTAAGAATGTGGAGAAATTGAGACCTTTGTGCTCCACCAGTGAGAATGTGAAACGGCGCAGCCACGGGGAAAGCAGCATGACAGTTCCTCAAAAAATGAAACACAGAACTACATACCATCAGCTATTCCTCTTCTGGGTGTTTACACAAAAGAAGTGAAAGCAGAGACCTGAACAGATATTTGCACACCCGTGTTCATAGCAACATTGTTCACATCAGCCAAATGTTGGAAATGATCCAAGTGTCCACTGATAGTGAACGGATAAACCAAATGTGGTATATACATGCAAAGGAACATTATTCAGCTTTTAAAAAGAACAAAAATCTGCCCTCACTGGTGTGGCTCAGCTGTCCTGTACACCAAAAGGCTGTGGGTTCAATTCCCAGTCAGGGCACATACCTAAGTTGCCAGTTAGATCAGGGCGTATATAGGATGCAACCAATTGATGTTTCTCTTTCTCTCTCCCGTTCTCTCTCTCTCGAAAAGCAATGAAAAAAATGTCCTCAAGTGAGGATTAAAAAAAAAAAAAGAACAAAATTCTGATAGCTGTTGCACATGGATGAACCTGGAAGGCATATGCCAGGTTAAGTGAGGCAGACACAAAGGTGCCTACATTGTATGATTCCACTTACATCCAATACCTGATCAGCCATATTCACAGAGGCAGAAAGTAGAATAGAGGCTGCCAGGTGCTGGGGTGAGGGGGAAATGGTGAGTTGTTATTTCATGGATACGGAGTTTCAACTTGGAAGAATGAAGCCACTCTGGAGATGGATAGTGGTGCCGGTTGCACCACAACATGAATATACTTAATGACAAAATGTACACTTAGAAATGGCCAGTTTGTGTTGTATGTATTTGATCACAATTCAAAAATACTTGTGGAACAAAGGAAAGGGAACCCATCTATAAAGTGGCCTGGTACATGGGCAGGCACTAGAAAAATAAAACCATCAAAAAGAGATATTGTTTTGGTCGCCATCCATTCTTTCATTTTGTTTCCCCACTAGGAATGCCCTGGCCCCTCCCTCAGCCCTTTACCTGTCCCCACCTCAAAATCCTCCAAGACTTGGTCTAGGGCTACTCCTCCATGAAGCCATCACCATCCACTGCGCTTCCTTTCTTCCTTGCTTTCTCTAAGCTGCAACTGCAACTCAGTGACAGACACACCGCATCACTTACCGCATCCCAGACCCTTGCCCATCCAGCTCCCGTTGCAGGCATGCTGGGGAGTAGTACCAAGTTTCATCCTTTCAATGACATCCTTTGTCATTTCCCTCCTCCCACCTCTTTTATTCTTTGACCTCAGGTTCCCAGAAACCTGCAGATTCCATTCTCTCCTGTTATCAAAACCTGCTTTTTTCTAATCCTTCACCCCAAAAATCCCTGATAGAAATTTAAAGTATTTCCACTCTCAAGGATATTTGAGGACACTCTCTACAGTTGGGGTAGAATCTCAGGTATCAGCCAGAAGAGAGGGGGCTCTCTTTGGAGCCACGAGGGCTTTTCTGGTGCTCAGGGCATCTGCCACATGGAGGTCAGACCTGGATTCCTCCTGGGGTGAGCAGTTCTGTCCTGCCTCCCCTCCTTTGGGGTAGTCACCAGAAGACATGCCCTCCTGGTGACAGGGTCTGCAGCCTCTTGTGCTCCAAGTGGGTCTGGGGTACATATGAACCCCCAACCACCTCCCTAAGGCCCAGATCCATGGATCTGGTGAGGTTCTTTGATGAAAGCACAACCCCTGAAAGTGCAGGACAAAGATGAGGACATTCAGAAGACTCACAAGTCACAGCTGCCCCAGTCTGAGCACCAGCATGAGCACAGGACCCAGTTCTGGCCAATCCGAACAGTCCATAGTCAACATGTGGTCTGAATCATCTCGATTAATCTCAATGCCAAGACATCTGCAGAAACTACCAGCACAGAGGAGAGCAGGGCTGAAGCATGGACTGGATATTGAACTTTCAGTTGTGTGAGCTAATGCCTCTCTTTTTTGCTGTAAGCTGTTTTGAGTGAGGTTTATGTCTCTTGCAATCTAAGATTCCTGATGGACACGTGCCATGACTAACACCATACTGCCTCCCTTTCTCAGGCCTTGACTCCTAACATGAGGCTCCTGCATTGCTCACATGAGAGCCACAGAGACTGTTCACTCTCTTGTTGGACAGTATACATAAATTCACTCTCACCTCCAATGACAAGTGAAGTGAAATGAGTGCCCTTCTCTTTCATCAAACAAGTACAGGCTTTTCCCTACTGCAGCTGGTGGGGCTGCTTAGAGGTCTCATTTTAGATTTTATTTACTTTTTAAAAGATTTTAGTTATTTTTAGAGAGAGGGAAAGGGAAGGAGAGAAGGAGAAAAACATCAATGTTTCTTGGTTGCCTCTCCCACGCCCCCCACTGGGGACCCGGTCTGCAACCCAGGCACATGCCCTGACTGGGAATCGAATTGGCAACCCTTTGGTTCTCAGGCCAGTGCTCAGTACACTGAGCCACACCAGCCAGGGCTCATTTTAGATTTTAGAAGGCTACTTGGAAGTTACTGGAACTCATTAACATCAAGCTATGATATTTAACAGGGCACTTGCATTGAAATAGGTTTTTTTCTTGTACATTAATGACCAAAACCTGTCAGTTTTTATTAGAGGAAAAAAGAAAAAAGGATGCTAAATACCAAGATAAATGCCTAATATTTCAGTACACACAGTTTCCACACAAGATGAAGCCTTCTGTTGAAAAAGGCTTCATTATTTATGATTCACAGTTAACCTTTTCATGCAGAAGCCATTTAAAACCTCAGAAAGTACCACAGCTTGATAAGGTTTTGGCCATCCATTCATCACCCAGTTGCTTTTCATGGGAAGAGGGACTCTGAGCTCTACCACTGGAGACACAGCCCTTGACAGGGGTGATGATGCCAAGTCAGCACTTCCCTCAGTAAGAAAACACATGCCAGTCCTGACTGCTGTGGCTCGGTTGGGCATCATCCAGCAAAGCAAGAGGTCACAGGTTTGATTTCCAGGCAGGGCATGTGCCTGGGTTGTGTCCCTGTCTTGATGTTTCTGTCCCTCTCTTCCTCCCTCTTTTCCCCTCTCTCAAAATAAATAAATAAAATCTTTTTTAAAAAAGAAAGAAAACAGGCACCCATCCCCAAATGCCACATCCGGGGACTAATAATCTGAAACAGAGATATTCAATGGGAGGAAGATATTTGGAAAGCAATAAAGCTGCAGGGGACCTGGGGGTTGGGGGACAGGAAATCAGACATGGGTTTTGTTGGGTTAGGCCAACAGAAACTGGTAACGGAATCGTGCACTGTAGGCTCCACAGTGCCGGCTGGGAGAAGAAAGCCTTTCACTAGCCAAGATCAAGTCTGCTCGCCCTACACCAGTCCCCCTAATGCCATAGCTCAGCCACAAATGACTGGGTGGCCATAACAGAGATAGACTGACTTACAAACAACAAACATGCAGCTCTGGAGGCTGGGAAGGCCAAGATCACAGCACTGGAGGATTTGCAGTTTCTAAGGTTGTCTACAGCTGGAAATGGGTGCTCTGACCGAAACAAATTCTGACTGGAGAAGAGTCGTTTATCACGAAGAATGAAAAGATTTTGTAGTCAATATGGTTCTAATCCAGCTAATTCTGTTTTGTTTTGTTTTGTTTTTTATCAAAGATGAATGGGACAAATTCCATCAGTACTTGCAGAGCATCCAAAGCCAGATGGGGTGAGACACAGAATATTTCCTATTAACATATCCATAATAATTTGACATTTGATCATACTGCCTCTCCTTAGACTATTTGAGCTTTCAGTGTTTAAAACTTTTAGTTGACATTTGAAGCAAAAGCATCAGTTTTCCCAGTAATGGTTCCATGTGTCACACTTCACGGTTGTCAGGAGAAACAGGACGAGGCTGGAAAACAGACAATAGATGCCTGTGTGGTAGATTCATTTGGAAATAGGATTCTACTAGATAATCAATTCTTTTTAAAGATTTTATTTATTCATTTTTAGAGAGAGGGAAAGAGAGGGAGAAAGAGAAGGAGAGAAACAGTGATATATGAGAGATACATTGATCAGCCTCTTACACCCCCCCCCCCCCCCCGCCAACTGGGGAGCTGTCCCACAACCTAGGCATGTGCCTCAACTGGGAATTGAACCAGCGATCTTTTGGTTCACAGGCCTGCACTCAATCCACTGAGCCACACCAGCCAGGGCAATAATCAATTTTTTAAAGAAACATATGTTCATACAGTTCAAAAATTTTAAATATAGAAAGGTTATTTCTCATCACAAGAAAAAATATTTGTAACTATGTGTAGTGATGGATGTTAACTAGACTTATTATGGTGATCATCTTGCAACATATTCAAGTAGCAAACCATTAAGTTTTATACCTGAAACTAATATGTTATATGTCAATAATGCCTTAATTTAGAAACAGCTTATGTGGCAAAAACATCTCCTATCCTGCCCTGACCCATTCAGCCCTGTTTCCACACTAGCACCCACTCCCCAGGAAACCAATATTATTAGTTTCTTGTGGTTTTTTATTTAAGAAATAAATGTGGTTATTTGTTTATTTATTTGTTTATTTAATTTTTAGAGAGAGGAAGGAAGGGGAGAAAGAGAGAAACATCAATCGTCTGCCTTCCATATGCACCCCACTGGGGATTGAAACTGGAACCTAGGTATGTGCCCTGACTGGGGATCAAACCCCCAACATTTTGGTGTATGGGATGGTGCTCCCACCAACTGAGCCACCTGGCCAGGGCTCTTGTGTTGTCTTCCAAAATGTCTTTATCATGTAAGCAATAGATATATATTCTTACTTTGCCTTTTAAAAACTTTTTGTTGAAACATAACTTACCTATAGTAAATTCTAGTGACAAAAACCTTTTTAACATCCCCTCAGAAAACCCTAATACTACTTCCTAGTCAGTATTCCATAAGGAACCACTCTCTGACCTCTGTCACTATAAATTAATTTTGCCTATTCTTGATTTCCATACAAATGGAATCATACCATATGCCCTTGTTTGTGCATGACTTCTTGCACTCAACATTACTCCTGTGAGGTTCGTCCATGTTGTTACATGTGGCAATGCCTTGTTCTATTTACTTTGATGTGCATTATTCCATTATATGATTATGCCTCAATTTATTTATACATTCTACTGTTGATGAACATTTGAGTTATTTCCAGTTTCTGGTTATTAAAAGTAGCACTGCTATAAACATTTTATTATTTTTTAAGATTTTATTTATTTATTTATTTATTTATTTATTTATTTATTTATTTTAGAGAGAGGGGAAGGGAGGGAGAAAGAAGGAGAGAAACATCAATGAGTGGTTGCCTCTCACACGTCCCCTTCTGGGGACCTGGCCTGCAACCCAGGTATGTGCCCTGACTCGAATTGAACCAGCAACTCTTTGGTTTGCAGGCCAGCACTCAATCCACTGAGCCACACCAGCCAGGGATCATTTTAATATATATCTCTTAGTGGACATCACGCTCATTTCTGTTGGCTACACAGAATGGTTCACAGGGTGGTAGGCAGGCCTTAGAAGATGCCACAGGACAGGTTTCCAAAGAGTTTTACCAGTTTGTACTCCCAGCAGCAGTACATAAGTGCCAGGCACCCTACAGCCACACAGACCCTTCAGTGCTGTCAGTCCTTTTAAACAATGTGAAACAGAAGCTCATTATCCACCAGGGGAGGGTGCGAGGGAGCCAACTCAGTATTTAAACCAGTAAATAAAGGGGGGGTGGATAATCAAACATTTCCATTTTCTTATATGATTTCTATCTCAGGGCAACCAAATGATGAGAAATTTATTTTTAGAAAAACATTTCGGACAAAAAACATAGGAAAACTGTATTAGAATTCAAATATTATCACTTTGCAGTCCCTTACCGTTAATGGATTCACACATTGCCGTCAACATTGCAAAAGAGGGACAAACAGACACCATGTCTCCCGATAAAAATCTCACATCAACACCCATGAAGCAGTCCTACTGTGCCTCCTTGAAAAAATTTGGATCTCCACAAGCCTCTAGACTGAGCTATCAGTTTACAGGAAATACAAAAACCAGAGGAGCGTGTGGAATAGCACCACAGAGGCAATCACCTACATGCAGGCTGTGGGGAAACTATAGGAAAAGAATAGGTTTTATCAGCAGTAAGAAATAAAGGAAATTTTAAATGATGGAGAGAAAAACTGTAGCTGGAATATTTAAGATAACCTATAAAACAGTATAGCACATGAACCTCACTCAAATCCTGATGCAAATGAACTGTACTAAAAAAAAAAATAAGACATTCAGAGAAGTGTGAACATTGGTTGGATATTTAATAATATCAAAGAAGTGTGAAAATGTTTTTAGATGTGGTAAGGTATTGTGGTTATGTTTTAAAAAGAAACCTTAATTTTTAGAGAAATATACAAAAGTATTTACAGGTTAAATTAGATGATGCCTGGAATTGTTTTAGAAATGATCTGGGTAGGAAAAAATGGAGGGTCTGGATGAAATATGATTATCCATATGTTGATAGTTATTGAATCTCAGTGATGGGGACATTGGTTTCATTGAATTATTCCCTCTGCTTTTGTGTATATTTAAAATTTTCCATAATAAAGCTTTAAAAATATTTTTTAAATTGCCCCTACAGTATGCTCTGTAATAACAAATATGATATCCACAGTATGAGAACAGCCAACATAAATGTGATATATTTCTATAATTAAATAATATACCCAGTAGTTCCCAAACGATTTGATCTTAGAAACTTTACACTATTAAAAATATTGAAGACCCTAAAACTTTTATAGAGTTTATAGCTATTAATATTTTCTGTATTATAAATTAAAACAAATTATAAAATGTATTAAAAATACTAATAATAAACCCATACAAATTTATTAAATTATATATGGGACATGTTTTATATTAATAGGGTGTTTCCAACTGCTAAAAGTAGTAGCAAATGTGACTAAAAATAGTTTAAATAACTATTTTTTAATAAACCATTAAAAAACCTATTTAAATAGGATCATCATCTCACATGACAAAAAGCCTGAAGGTAACATGTCTCCAGGGTTGGTTAATTGCAGAGTCCAGAGACATCAGTAAGGGTCAAGGTTCTTCCCTTCTTTCCACCAGGCCACCTGTTTGTCAGCAGGCCCCCTCATAGGTAGGAGTTGACTTTGGAGGCTCTAGGCATCATACAAATGTCAGAGGCAGATAAATGGGGCCATCTGGGGTTCTACATAAACATCGAAGTCAGTTGCCCTTGTTTGGTGTAAATCTCCATAGGCCGAGTTAAAGGTTGACAGTAAGAATGACCTCGCCCTCTCCTTGAACTCTCCCGCCCCCCCCCCACACTGAAAAGGACACTAGCAATCCCACTGGATGCTCAGTCTAGTCAATATCACCCAAATGGAATATTAGGCTAATTAGCAAGAAAAAATGCCTGAAATTTAAAGAATAAACCAATTATTTTATTTACTGCATTTATGCCAACCTTTTCATCTACAGCTCCTATTTTCTCAAAGGTTCTATAGTTAAAGTCAGTTTTATTACTTATTGCCAGGTGTTTTTCATGATTTGGCTTATTTAATCCTCACAACAATCCTATGAGTTAGGTGTCATTAAATATACAATCCCACTTCCCAGGTGGAGAAACAGGCATCAAGAGGTTTTGTGACTTCCCAGTTCGCACACTCGGCAGTGTGTGGAGCTAGGATTCCGACTCTAGCAGTCTGGATCCAGAGTCTTCGCTTCCATCTATATGCTCAGCTCTATGTGGTCCTAAAAATATACATTCAGGTACATGAGTTGAAAATTTAAGGTTAATTGGCAGAAAAATCAAGAGTGTATAATTTTCAAACTAATAGAAGAAAATAATAAATAAAAATCAATCAACCCAGCAAAGGCAAAAAAAAAAAAAAAAAAAAAAAAAAAAAAAAAAAAAAAAAAAAAAAAAAAGAAAGAAAGAAAGAAAAAAGAAAAAAAGCGGGAAGAGAAGGAGGAATCCTTTCTCTCTGGCTGATAACCAGAACTATCTGGACTAGGAAGTTGATGACAAACCTACTGCTCTGAAGGGTCATAAATGTCCTCCACCCTGGGAAAGCAACGGCACCAAAGCAAAAACTAACACACATGTACAAAACCACAGATGTCATCTTTGTCTTCAGATTCAGACCCATTCTGGCATGGCTTCAGCATGATCCATTATTTCCAGGGTTACACAAAGAAAAACAGACTCAGATTTCCATAGGGCCTTATATTAACAGAAAAAGCCTTCAAGAAAACAGCAAAAGGATTACAATAATAGATAAAGAAAGTCAGGGGATGGAAAAACCACTGTTGGAGCTAACAGCAAAGGATTAAAAATACAGCCATGCCTTGATTTGTGGAAATTGTGCAGGTGTTTCAATAGAGAATTAATAAACTATACTTACAAAAACTATAAATTAATAAGACTATATTAATACAATTAATATAAAACTATATTAATAAAAATTAATATAATTTATAGTGATATAAAATTACTATAAATTAATAAACTATAAAGACTAACAAAAAGGGGTGGATGCCATGGTGAGAAGCCAAGAGAGGGAACAGTAAAATTTGAAATGTATCCAAATAGGCCTAAATTGAACGTTTTGTCTTACCTGACAAGTATACCCTGCCCCTGAGCTCAGAGCTTCACCATCCACTCAGTCCCCTCAGTCAGAAATCTGAAAATCAGCACTGGCTCCTTCCTCTCTCTGCCTCTGTCTCATCAGTGACCGCATCCAGCTGATTGCCATCCTAATCTTTTTCCAAACCGTTTCTCCTTTGCATCTCTACCACCTGTGACCCAGGTCAGTCAGGATGTCATTAACCTTACCTGGACTATTATAAGAGCTGCCTAACTGGTCTCCTTACCTCTGAATACCTTCCTCTTCATTCAATTCATCACTGACCAACCCATCAAAGTTATCTTGGTCAAATACAATTCTGGTAATGCCATTCTTGGCCTAACCTCTTCATCAGCTCCCCATCACCTACCAAATAAGCTGTCTGATTCTAGTCCCACCTCCTTTCTCCAGCCTCATTTCCCATCATGCTGCTTAGAATTCTCTACAACTTCCATACTGTCCTCTCACTGCATGCCTCTCTGTACTCTTGCCAGCCCAGTCTGACCTTCTAATCGTCCCTCATGGTTCATCTCATATTCTCCACAAAAGCCCTCTTTGCTACTCACTCGCTGTAGGAGAACATTGTGTGTGCCGTTGGCCCAGCTCCCACTCGGAGATGCACAGGACCCACACCCAGGGATAGGTTCTCCTGTGGGAAATCAGACCTGCAATGTGCCTAGGCCGCTTTGAGTCTTGCTGTTGCTACAAATTACCTCACCCTGAATTGAGACAGCAAGTGCTTATTGTAACAGACTAAAATCCATGTTAAACCTTCCTAGGATGAGTGCAACCAGTTCGACCACTTTTCCCTTTTTCATTTGCAAATATCCTTCTTCTGTGATGTAATTAGTGGCATTGGCTCCTTTGTTGTCTATAAAAGGTAATCACCTAAAGTGAACCTGTGCATAGTAAATGAGGACTGTCACGTAATGTGGGGAGAAACCCAATATAGGCCAGTCACGGCAAGGGCCAAGGCTTTTGCTCCCCTTGAGAGAAAACCCATGCTGTCCCTTTTCCTCCACTGGACTCAGTAGTCTGTGTGAATGTCTCATTTCATCCATAATGCCTTGGATACCGCCGGCCAGTGTCTGTATCAACCCACCCTTCAAGGCTCTGCACAGGCTTACTGAGTTCTACTGAAATCATTTCTTTTCCTGTCTTGCATCTTTTCTGTCAGTTTGGAATTGTTTCAAAATAAATATTTTTTAAAGATTAAATAACTGGTTTCAGAAGTCACTTTTTAAAAATATATTTACTATCTTGACCAGAATTCCTTAGAAATCTTTTGGATCTGTTAAGATGTATGTGCTTACGAGTAATGGAAAAATCCAACTCAACTGTCTGAAACCAATTTTAAAAACACATTTTCTCACACAAATGTGCTAAGGTAGTTTAGCCAAAGGGTTAATCACCAGTCCAAGACTTTCATCAAATTGTTCTCTCTTCCATTTCTTTCTTTTTTTCAAAAAAGGTTTTATTTATTTATTTTTAGAGAGAGAAGAAGGGAGGGAGAAAGAAAGGGAGAGAAACATCAATGTGTGGTTGTCTCTTGTGCAGCCCCCACCAGGGACAGAGCCTGAAACCCAGGTATGTGCCCTAACCAGGAATTGACTGGTGACCCTTTGGTTCACAGGCTGGCACTCAATCCAAATCCATACCAGCCAGGGCCCATTTCTCAGTATGGCAGCTATGTCCTCTTCTCTTGTTTCTCTTCACAATTGCAATATGTTTTCAGCTACTGTAAGCATAATACTTGGACATTATAATGTCCAAATGCCTGAAAGGGCCTTTACTCATGCCTATTTTTAAACATCAGGGAAAATATCCGAGAAGCACTACAACCGACTTTCCCTCACCTCTCATTATCCATATTACATGTCCATCCTTAAATGAATCACTAGCAAGGAAATTTGAATCACCATTATTAGGTTGGACAAATCAGAATTCATCTTCTGGGGCTAGTGAAGGGCCAAGTTCCCGTAAAAGCATTTGACCACTTAATACCTGAATGAAACTGGAATTCTGTTAGCAAAGAAGGAAGGGAATAAGTGTTGGGTAAGCAATCAACATTATCTGCCACACTGCTGCTTGATTTTACTGAATAATCTTTTAAGATTTCTTTAAATAGCTCTGCTTTTTAGTATATAGGAGAGTTAGAATTTAAGTTATATATAGTGGGCTTACAAGTTTATTTCACAACATTCAGGTATTTGCTGTTTTCTAAATCTGATTACCACCAGTTCAAGCCTCCACTCACAGTCCTCTCATCCCCTTGATCCACACAGATCCCAGTGCTTGTGAATTTTGCAATGGTGTGCCTTGGTAGTTATTTATTTATTTAAGCATCACTTACTTTTATTTTTCATTATAAAAACACACAAGAATTTTGAGAGATGATGACTATAAGACAGTTCAGAACCATAGTGAGTTATTAAACCCATTTTCATATACTATTCCAAAAGTAGAATATCATTAAATATAAAACACATTAATAGCACTGAACATACAGACCCAGAGGTCTGCCTGGTGTCATCTCTGACTCTTATACACCAAAAAAACAAATAAACTTACAACTGAACTTCTATCCTTCAGTTGTCCTATATCTCATATAGGAAAAATTTTAAAGGAACTTTAAAGACATAAATAAAACACTAAAGCCTCACTGTGCTTTACTCTGAACAATCCTGCAATTGAGAAAAAATTTTGAAGCCCATTTCTAGCTATGATAACAGAAGACTCTTCTGGTTCTTATTTAGCCAATTAATTTTTTCCTAGTCAATCATTTGTGGGCAAATACAAAAATAGCTAAAAAACAAAATCACATTTTTACGTTAAGTTCATTATAAGATACCATTCAGTTTTAAAAAGTCACTAAAGGGACACTTTCTGCAGCAGAAATGGGCTGAATTCAAGTTTTTGTTGTTTGACAAAGACAATGATATAACACATATATCAAATGATCTTTAGGGCCTAAAGTGAAATGAATAAAGTTTAGGGGGGAAAAAACTATGCAATTTCTTATTTCTCCTGTCTCCTTCCCAAACAAAAAATATCTCTTATTATTTTATATACACATTTCTTTCTTAAGCATTAGTTTATACTCTGAAAGCTTACTGATATTTTTACATTTAAAATCTGTATAGGCACTTTTTTTGTTTCACAATTGCAAAATTTAATTGTTACTGTGCCCTGCATTAAATATAGTTGTGCTTCTAGCCAGTAAAGAGAAGAAAGAATAGCAATCATAAATATGTATGTAAACAGTGAAGATGGAGAAATGGCTGAGACAGGGGGCTGAGAGACCAGTTAAATCTGCCCTGTCTAGTTGAGATAAAGTTAGGGTCAGGACCAAGGAGCAGCAGTAGGGAGTGAGCAAGAAGAAATGGGATTTGCAATAGAACCAACATATCTTAATGATGAATTAGATGCAGGGGTGTCAAACTCATTTTCACCGAGGGCCGCATTGGCATTGTGGATGCCTTTAAAGGGCTGAATGCAATTTTAGGACTGTGTAAATGTAACTACTCCTTAACTAGGGGCAAGGAGCTCAGCACAGCCACCAAATAGAAACAAGGTGCCAGGCTGGATAAAACAAAGTGGAGGGCCGGATTCGGCCCCATGGGCCTTGTGTTTGCCACCTGTGAATTAGAGGGAGAAGGTGAAGAGGAAATTGTCAAGGATGGCAGCTAGGTTTTTGCTTTGGGAGAGCAGGGTGAATGGCATTATTAAGAATCACTGAGAATTTAAGGGGAAAGCAGGATTGCATGTATCAGGTGCAGAGAGAAGTCTGGACAGGGGCTTCTCAGGAGGAATTCTTGAAAGGAAAAAGAGTTGAGTCTCCCTTCCCCTGTTTTGTCCTTTTCACTAATCATCTGTTTCAAGACCACACTTAGGAAATTGCTTCAGGAGCCCTCTTGGTCATCTGTCTCCTCTTCTTCCAAATATCATCCATCTATTTTCCCAGATTTCATATCTTTCAAAAACTGAGCACTGTTTTCCAGACTACAAAGCAAAGAAAACAAAACAAGCTTGTTTCTTATGATTGTCCTTATCCATCATGCTAACAGGTTCAAGCAAGTTCTTAATTCTCATTAGCAGTTCTTGATCTAATGAGGATTCTTTGGCTTATCAGCAAATGCCATGTTTCTTTCAAGCAGTTCACTCCCATTTCTCTGCTCAGACCCCAGGCTCTCATGCAGAGGATTCCGAATGGCCTGAAGCCCAGTCTCAAAATCACGACATCACTGCAGTGTGTCATATTCCACCAGAAGCTCCTTAACAAGTATAAGGAATTACTGCCACGAAGTCAGAGCTGACCATGGAGCTGGGATGTGGAATGGACTGATGGCTTCATCCAGGGATGAAGCGGCATGGTTAGGGCTCTTCAGTGTCAGGGTGTTTTGAGCAGAATCTGTTGCGCTCCTGGCCAGGCACGTCCTGGAGCACTTGGGCAGAGGCACAGGGAATCTTCCCTCAAGGCCCTCCTGCTCAGGAGCCTCAGACCCACCAGCCAGTGATAGGGGAGCAATAGAGCATGTTTTCCACGTGCGCTGCCTTTAAAACTGTCTATATAAGCATTTTCTAGACAGTGCCTTGGTAGTTTAGCTGAGTTCTTCTACACATGATACATTGACTTCTAGGTGGCTGATAATTGGGGATGGTACTCTATTAGAGCTCTCTTTCCTCCGAGCTTCTAGTATCTTGGATATTTCTGCTGGATTGCTGAAACTCAAGTCACAAATAGTGCGCACCCTATGGTAGATCTTTGTCTGGAGTATGCTGTATAAACATACTTATAACAGAACAAATATTTTTGACAACAGATGAAAACCCTTCAAATCCAATTGACCTTCATGAGCAGTCAGCCTCAGTACTGATTCTATAATAATATCAGGAGTGTATGCAGCATTCACATATCCTTTTCTGTATTTTATTCACTTACTAATTACCAGCCACAGCTCTTGCTTATGATGTTATCATGTGTCCAAATCCATTTCTGACAGCAGCAGAGCAGATAGATGGCCAATATGAACTTCCAAGTGCTGTCATTTAGATCTTCCCCACAGATGTCACTGGCCTGGTTTCTGTTTATGAACATCCTTGATTTGTTTTTTTCTTCATTCAATGTGCTGAGCTTTTGGTGGGCCTTTTCAATCTAGAAATCTGTGATTATTGGTTCTAAAATTTTTCTGAAATTATTTTATTAATAATTTCTTCTCTTCTGATTATCTCATTCTGCAACTCTTATTAGTTGGATGTTGAATATTCTGGGTTGAATTTCTATGTGAATGATCAAAAGTTTCCAACCATCATTTTTCCTCTATATTCTCAGCTATTTCCTTAATTTTATTTTTATTGTATTTTTTATTTCAGCAAGTATAGGAACATCTTATTTTTTTCTTATGTTATGCTGTATTTATTTTACAAATGCAAATCTTGAATTTTTCTGAGGATACTTATTAAAGTTATTATTTTTTATATCTTCTTTTGTTACCAGAATTAGCTTTTACCTCTCAGGTCACTTTTCACTTTTCTTGGGTCATTTATCTTGGTCTTTCTCTGTCGGGTTGTTTCACTTCAGTGTTTGTTGGCTGTGTGTCACATTTAAGAATTAGGCAAGAGGAAGTTTGTCTAGAACTCTGTGTACATGAGTGGAGCTCTCTGCTAGCATGTTTTGTTTTAATGTGGATGATAAGAAGCTAGGCATAATTCTACCAGACAACCAACTCCAAGTCCACTCTTCTGTTTCTATTCCTTACCTCAGCCAGTGGCTCTTCAAAAAACTAAATAAATAAAAAATAAAATAAAAAACCCTTGAGATTATCCTCCACTTTTCAACTCCCCACCCAATTTTCTAAGTCAATTTCTAAGTCTTGTTGATTTTACTTTCTCTCTTGACTGGGTCACTTTATGTGTCAACTTGGCTAGGTTATAGTACCCAGAGAATCTGTTATGATTTCAAAATAAAAAGTTTTTTAAAAAGTTTTAAAAGTCCAATTATGTAAAGAAGCCTAGCTTCTCCAACTCAATCTCCTCTACCTCATTCCCACTCCCTATAGATAACCAGATTTGTTTCTTTTGCAGAAACAAATGTATTTGTTGTTGAACTAATATGGATATATTAAGTAAAATTGTTAATATATTGTTAAAAATAGAATCTACTAGATTCTACTTATTTCTTGAACAAAAGAGACTTGCTGAAGGACCCATGGTAATGGACAACAGGGTGGGAATTGATTGGGGGGGTGGGACAGGGGAGAGCAATGGGGAAAAATTGGGACAAGTGTAATTGAACAACAATAAAAAAAGAAACTTGCTCTACACATGTTTTGCTTCTTTGCTCAACAATATATCCATATCAATTGAGAGAAACAGTCTTTATCCTTAGTCTTTTTTTTTTTAAATCCTTACCTGAGGACATGTTTAGTGATTTTGGGGGTGCAGGGGAGACAGAGAGAGAGAGAGAGAGAGAGAGAGTGAGAGTGTGAGAGAGAGAGACATTGATGTGAGAAAGAAGCATTGATCAGTTGTCTTATGTCCTTATGCCTTATGCCTCAGTGTACCCCAGCTGGGGATCGAACTTGCAACCCAGATATGTGCCCTGAACCAGATATGTGCCCTGAATGGGGAGAGAACCAAAAACCTTTTGGTGTATGGGATGACCCTCCAACCAACTGAGCCACCTGGCCAGGGCTGTCCTTTTTCTTTTCAATGGCTGTTCAGTACTACAATGTGCTGGCGTACTATTATTCAACCAGTGTCCTGCTGATGGACATTTGAGTTGTTTACACATTATTGCTGTTCTTTTTTAAATTATATTTTATTGATTATGCTATTACAGTTGTCCCATTTCCCCCCCTTCATTCCCCTCCACCCTGCACACCACCTCCCACCCACATTCCCCCTTTAGTTCATGCCCATGTGTCATAAGTTCTTTAGCTTCTACTTTTCCCGCACTATTCTTGCCCTCCCCCTGTCTATTTTCTACCCACCGTCTATGCTACTTGTTCTATGTACCTTGTCCCCCTCTCTCCTCTTCCCTCTCCCCTATTGCTAACCCTCCATGTGATCTCCATTTCTGTGTTTCTGCTCCTGTTTCAGTGGTTTGCTTAGTTGGCTTTTGTTTTAGGCCTGGTTGTTAATACCTGCGAGTTTGCTGTCTTTTTACTGTTCATAATTTTTATCTTCTTTTACTTAGAGAAGTCCCTTTAACATTTCATATAATAAGGGCTTGGTGATGATGAACTCCTTTAACTTGACCTTATCTGAGAATCGCTTTATCTTCCCTTCCATTCTAAATGACAGCTTTGCTGGATAGAGCAATCTTGGATGGAGGTCTTTGATTTTCATGACCTGGAATACCTCTTTCCAGCCCCTCCTTGCCTGTAAGGTCTCTTTTGAGAAATCCACTGACAGTCTGATGGGAACTCCTTTGTAGGTGACTGTCCCCTTATCCCTTGCTGCTTCTAGAATTCTCTCCTTCATTTTAATCTCGGGTAATGTAATTATAATGTGCCTTGTTGTGTTCCTCCTTGGGTCCAACTTCTTTGGGACTCTCTGAGCTTCCTGGACTTCCTGGAAGTCTATTTCCTTTGCCAGATTGGGGAAGTTCTCCTTTATTATTTGTTCAAATAAGTTTTCCACTGGTTGCTCTACTTCTTCCCCTTCTGGTACCCCTATAATTCGGATGTTTGGGACGTTTAAAGATGTCCTGGAGATTCCTAAGCCTCTCCTCATTTTTTTGAATTCTTGTTTCTTCCTTGTTTTTTGTTTGGTTGTTTGTTTCTTCCTTCTGGTCCAGTCCATTGATTTGAGTCCCAGTTTTCCTCCCATCTCTGTTGGTTCCTCATGCATTTTTCTTCATTTCACTTATTGTAGCCTTCATTTTTTCATCTAATTTGTGAGCAAAATCAGCCAATTCTGTGAGCATCTTGATCACCAGGGTTTTGAATTGTGCATCTGATAGGTTGGAAATCTCTTCATCGCTTAGATAAATTGGCTCTGGGGCTTTGATTTGTTCTCTGGTTTGAGCCATTTTTGTTTCTGGGTTTTTTGTGTTTTTTTTTTTGTCTAGTGGAGGCTGTTAGGTAGTGAGGGGTGGAGCCTTAGGTGTTCCCCAAGGGCGGGACAGCCCAGTCGCTGGGTAGTGACGCTGTATGTGGGGGTGGGGTCTGAGAGGAGACAATGGCGCTTGCTCCCTCACTCTCAGATTCCACTCCTTTCCACCACTTCCCTTTTGCCTGCATTATCTGCGCGGGAACGTGGGACCACCCAGTCAGCCAGCTGCCTTGTGTGGCCTCACTGGTTCTGCACAGTTGCCACCCCGTGCCCAGGGTCTGCTAGTCGCCGCCTGTGCACCTGGGGGCTGCCAGCCGCTGCTGCCTGGGTGGCCGGTCTGTACCTCAGCTTTTTCCTGCCGCGACTCCGCCCCTCTTACAGGTATGGATGAATCGTTGTTGGACTTCCAAATAGTTCGATTTTCTGAGTTCTGGTTGTTTTCTTGTTTCTAAATCTTTGTTGTCCTTAATTTTGGTTGTGATAGGAGGCACAGTATGTCTGCCTACGCCTCCATCTTGGCCAGAAGTACATTACTGCTGTTCTGTATAAATAATCTATAATAAGTAATCTTATGTTTCTATTGTTTTATATTTGTCAAGTTGTAACTTCATAGTAATTTCATAGAAGTGGCTTTGCTGGGTCAAAGGATAAATGCATATATTTATTTGCTAGAGATTGTCAAATCCCCCTCCTTGAGGTAGTACCATTTATTCCTTTGGATTTTTGTTATTTTGATAGATGAGAATTGGTACTTCAGTGTAGTTTTAATTTGCATTTCTCCTACAGTGAATATGTTGAGTATCTTTTCATTTGTTTGTTTGAAGGCCATTCATACATATTTTTCTGTGAACTGTCTATTCACCTTTGTTTTCTCTTTTAAATTTGTTTCTGTGGATTGAACCAGTGACCTTGGCATATGGGGATGATGCTCTAACCCACGGAGCTACCTAGCCGGGCCACCTTTTGTCCTTTTCATAAGTTCTTTTTGTCTTTTTCATGTTATTTTTAAATAATATTTATATTTATTATATTTGTCTTTTTCATATTATTTTTAATAATATTTAAATTGATTATATATTAGTGATCTGAGCCCTATGTAATAAAACTCACAATAGTTGCTTTAGCTTATCTCTCTTGACTTTGTTTTGTATTTTTATTTTTTTGTCATGAAGAAGTTTTTTAAAAAGTAGTTAAGATTATTGGTCTTGTCTTTTATTACATCTTGTGATCCCAGATTATACAGGAGTTCATCCATAGTTTCTCCTATTACTTGTATGACTTAATTTTTTACAAGTAGCTCTCAGAGCCATTGGGATTTTATCCTAGTACGTGGGGTCAAGTATATTTCAAATTCATCTCTTTCAAAATTCAGTTGTCTTGATGCTATTTATTCAAAATCTCTCCCAGTGATTTGAGATTCCACTTTTGCCATATACTATTTTTATTTTCTAGAATCTATTTCCATACTCTTTATTATATTCTAAGGATCTACAGTAGTATGCTTTCTTATCTGGTTTGTCTAGTCATCCCTACACACCAACTATTTCTTTTTCAAGATTTTCTTAGCTCTACTTCTGGCCAAGATGAAAGCATAGGTAGACACACTGTGCCTCCTCACACAACCAAAATAAGGACAACAAAAATTTAGAAACAAAACAAACAAACAAAACTGACAGAAATTGAACTGTATGGAAGTCTGACAGCCAAGGAGTTAAAATAGACATATTCATCCAGACTGGTAAGAGGGGCAGAGTCGGGTGGCTGGCAGAGAGGGGTCCCAGCAGCAAAAAGCGGTGGCTGGTGGACCTGTGTGGCTGGCGCACAGGTGGTGGTTGGCAGCACCTGGGCGCACAGGTGGCGGACCCCGGGCATGGGGTGGCAGTGGGCAGACCCAGTGAGCCGAGCCAGGTGACTGGCTGACCAGGTGGTCACACATTCATGCGCAGATAAATCAGGCAAAACTGGGGAGAGAGACAGATCTTGCAACCCAGGCCCCAGAACAGGGAAATAAAGCCTCAAACAATGATTGAAAACACCTGTGAGTGTTGAGGCAGTGGGATAGACTCCCAGCCTCACAGGAGAGTTCATTGGAGAGACCTACAGGATCCTAGAACGTACACAAGCCCACCCACCCAGGAATCAGCACCAGAAGGGCCCAATTTGCTTGTGGGAAGTGGTGGAAGGGACCGAAATCCGAAAGAGAGCAGAGCAAGCGCCATTGTTCCCTCTCGGACCCCTCCCCCACAGTGTCATAAGTGACTGTGTTGCACCACCATGGTGAACACCTAAGGCTCCGCCTTTCATATGTAACAGGTGCGACCAGATCCCCCCCAAAAAATGGCCCAAACAGAAGAACAGATCAAAGCCCCAGAGCAAATACATCTAGCATCTAAGTGATGAAGAGATAGCCAACCTATCAGATGCACAATTCAAAGCTCTGGTGATCAGGATGCTCACAGAATTGGTTGATTTTGGTTGCAAATTAGATGAAAAAATGAAGGCTATGCTAAGTGAAATAAAGGAAAATGCACAGGGAACCAATAGTGATGGGAAGAAAACTGGGACTCAAATCAATGGAGTGGACCAGAAGGAAGAAAGAAACAACCAGATAGAAAAGAATGAAGAAATAAGAATTAATTTTTAAAAAATGAGGAGAGGCTTAGGAACCTCCAGGACATCTTTAAATGTTCCAACATCCGAATTATAGGGGTACCAGAAGGAGAAGAGGAAGAGCAACAAGTGGAAAAGTTATTTGAACAAATAATAAATGAGAACTTCCCCAATCTGGCAAAGGAAATAGACTTCCAGGAAGTCCAGGAAGCTCAGAGAGTCCCAAAGAAGTTGTATCCAAGGAGGAACTCGCCAAGGTACATCATAATTCCATTAGCCAAGATTAAAATGAAGGAGAGAATTCTAGAAGCAGCAAGGGATAAGGGCACAGTCACCTACAAAGGAGTTCCCATCAGACTGTCAGCTGATTTCTCAAAAGAGACCTTGCAGGCAAGAAGGGGCTGGAAAGAAGTATTCCAAATCATGAAAGTCAAGGACCTACATCCAAGATTGCTCTATCCAGCGAACCTTTCATTTAAAATGTAAGGGAAGATAAAGCACTTCTCAGATAAGGTCAAGTTCAAGGAGTTCATCATCACCAAGCCCTTATTATATGAAATGTTAAAGGGACTTATCTAAGAAAAAGAAGATAAAAATATGAACAGTAAATGACAGCAAACCCACAGTTATTAACAACCACATCTAAAATAAAAGCAAAAGCAAACTAAGGAAACAATAGAACAGGAACAGAACCACAGAAATGGAGATCACATGGAAGGTTAGCAACAGGGGAGTGGGAGGAGGAGAGAGGGGGAAAGGCACAGAGAATAAGTAGCATAGATGGTAGAGAGAAAATAGACGGGGAGGTTAAGAACAGTATGGGAAATGTAGAAGTAAAAGAACTCATGACACACGGACATGAACTAAAGAGGGGGAATGTGGGTGGGAGGGGGTGTGTAGGGTGGAGGGTAATGAAGGGGGGAAAATGGGGCAACTGTAATAGCATAATCAATAAAATATATTTAAAAAGATTTTCCTATCTCTTCTTGCATATTTATTTTTCTATATGAATTTTATAATCAACTCCTCTAGTTTCAGGAAACAAAATAATGGTAATTTTATTGTGATCACATTAAATTTGTATATTTGAGGAAAATTAACAACTTGATAATATTGAGTTATCCTATCCACAAACATAGGTGTTTCGTTGTATATATTCAAGGAAAAAGCAAATATTAATGAAATAGAAAACAAAGATATAATAGGTAGTAGTTTAACAGGAAATGACCAGCCTACATGAGTGATCAGTCTGTAGTAAAGGCTTTATTGCTGTGCCAGTAAGCACACAGACCATAGCAAATCAGGATAAATTTACCTCTGTCCAGTCTCTCTGCCTTCTGTCTGTATAATGCACAGCTTTATGTAGGTAATGTGGGTTTCACAATGTCATAAGTTATACAAGTTTGCAGAATGTCAGAGATTTGGCAATATAAACCGCTTCTCTAGATTAAAAAAAAGAAAGCCTGTCAGCTCGCTGGTTAGCTAATCTTTGACAAGCATCTTTTGTAAATGGCTTGGTTTGCAAGTTTGGGACAATATAAGTAATTACAAACTAACTAGTACATAGTTTTGCCAGCAGGTTTCTAAAAAAAAAAAAATGCCATCTGGGCTACATGTAAGAAAATTTCATGAGTTAGGAATGAGAAAACGTTTTTTTTATGTTAGCAAAAGTGGTCTGTAATTAACCTCATGCACTTCATACAGATCGGTATTGGTCTCCAAACATTTGGGTTTGTGGAGGGTGGGGAGTGAAGGTGGCCAGTAATCAGTCATAGTTTTACATCTCTTCATCAATGGGGTTTAAAAAAATCTGGTTATTTAAAAAACTTAATAGAATGTATTAACCCTTGCCAAGATTGATTAAGGAAGAGATAAAGCAGTAGGGAATATTAATTAGAAATGAAAAGGGTCCATAACTGGCGAAATAGGTGTGGTCATGTGATTGAACTCAGAGCAACTGAAAGTGGGCTAAAGTGTAGAGTGCCCCTCTCAGGACGGTCACAAGCAAGCCGCTGCTCTTTCCTGCCCTCTATCTTGAGACAGATAAGCATGGCTATGTGGAAGCTATGTTCTGAAGAGGGTGAAACCAGAAGATAAGAGCCTGGGTCTTTGAATTACCAATTAAAGAAGCTATCTGCCAGTGAACAAAGGTATCTTGAAGTGAAAAGAAATGCCCCAGTCTGCATATAACCAATAAAGAGTTAGTATCCAGAATATAAAGAAATCCTACAAAATCAATTTTTAAAAACTCAACAGAAAAATGGGCAAAGGATATAAACAGGCAACTTCCAAAAGAGGAAACACAAATGCCAATAAATGTATGAATGTATGCTCAACGATCGGGGCATTTAAATGAAAATAACAAGACAACATCTTATACTCACTGGACTAGTAAAAATGAAACTCTGTCAGTACTATGGTACCCATTTATATTCAGACCTTAAAGGTAAGAAAGAGGACTCTTTGAAGTTAGATGTGGTCACATGACTTGTTTGGGCCAATTAAATGAGAACTGACGTGATCTGTGCTGCTTCCCTGCAGAAACTTTAACAGCCAGAATGCAAGCCCTTTAGCTTTTTTCCTGCCTCTCCACAGCAGGCGGGAGGGTGAGCCTCCTGCAGCCCAGGTCCCTGAGTGACTATGATGAGCAGACCTTCACTGTTGACCTGCACTGCACTTGTGGCGTGAGCGAGAAACAAACCTTTGAATTAAGCCACTGAGATTTTTTCCGGTTGTTGGTTATTGTGGTATAATTTAGTTATCCTGACTGATATAACCTTAATTGCTGGCAAAGAAGCAGAACAACAGAGATGCTCATATACTGCTGACAGGAGCCTAAGCTGGTGCAACAGCCCTGGAGAACAGTTTGGAATTGCTTAGTCAGGCTGATGATGTACATACACTTCAATTCACATTTGCACAAGGTAATGACAAAAAGTTTTTACTGCAGCATTATTTTAAGAAAAAAATTGAAAATAACCTCAATGTCTATTGACAAGAAATGGAGAAATGCATTTTGGTAGATTCATGCAATAGATTACTATACAGGGGCTAAAATAAACTTAAGCTATCTATCTTAAAATATATAAATCTCAAAAACAAGTTAAGAGTCCAAAAATCATATAAGAGATGTACAGTATGAGTTCATTAAAGTTTAAATAGTCTATTATGTTGTGGCTACATAATATATGTAGTAAAAGTACGACGATATGCATGGACGTAAACACCAACTTTAGGGAAGTGTTTATTTCCAGGAAACACATTTGGAAGCAGAATCATCTATAGTAGGGTGAAGGTATTTGGAATGTTTTGTTTCTTATAAAAATATATATATCATGCTATTATGTCATAATACTGAGGGGTGAGTACCTGGATGTTTGTACTATTATCTTCTGTACTTTTCTGTTGACTTGAAATATTTAATAATAATTAAAAAGAAAACATAGGCAAGCTAAAATGAAAAGAGCACCATAATTCTACCTCTTCTGCCTGCCCATCCCTGGAATAACCTCTGCTAATATATTGGTATAAATCTGCCCATTGTTTCCCTGTGTCTTTGCGTCTCTCCTCTCTGGACAGGGAGGAACAGGGTGGTGGGTCCTCAGAGAACTGAAGTGAGGATAGTGCACAGAGTTTAGCAGTTTGGGTAACCTGCTAACCTCAGTAATAATTTATTCATCTAGATGATGTACCTTTGTAAGTAAAATATTTACAAAAAGGAGAAACATTTCATTATTTAATATTAAAGAATGTACATTAATTCAATTCCCATCATTTACTTTGTTTTATCAAGACTATTGAAACATTTTTCCCCTTCTCAATTTCTCAGAATGATTAGAGATTTCTAAATGCTTACAAAACCTACAGAATAAATATACAAAAGCATGGCTATGAAACAGGTAATTCTGGCATTGAAGAAGGACATCAAATTTAAACTTCAACATATAAATGAGTAGTGTTCCTTGTTCTTTTCTTGCTTTCTTCCTTTTTCTCATTTGCCTTCTAGAATTCCTTATGTATTTTAGCTATCTATAATTTCTCTTATCTCTTTTTCTAGTATTCTGTTTTCTTCTACAAAGAATAAGCATATGCACACTTGCTAAGGATTAAACATAAATAAAGCAATTTTTTTTATTAAATTATATTTTGTTGACCATGCTATTACAATTGTCCTGGTTTCCCCCCTTTGTACCCTTCACCCAGCAACCCCTACTCCCTTAGGCAATCCCCCCACCATTGTTCATGTCCGTGGGTCATGGGTATAAGTTCTTTGGCTACTCCATTCCTGAACTGTACTTTATACACCCATGGCTCTTCTGTAACTACCTACTTGTACTTCTTAATCCCCTCACTTCCTCACCCATTCTCCCCATACCTCCCTCCCATCTGGAAACTATCAAAACATTCTCTGTATCCATGATTCTATCTCTGTTCTTCTTTGCTTAGTTTGTTTTTTAGATTCAATTGTTGATAGATATGTATTTTTTTGCCATTTTCTTATTCACAGTTGTGATCTTTTTAAAAAATAAATCCTTTTAACATTTCATATAATAATGGTTTGGTGATGATGAATTCCTTTAGTTTTTTTTTTTTTTTTTTTCTTGTCTGGGAAGCTCTTTATCTTCCCTTCAATTCTAAATGAAAGCTTTGCTGGGTACAGCAATATTGTTTGTAGGTCCCTGCTTTTCATGACTTTGAATATTTCTTGCCAATCCCTTCTAGCCTGACAAGTTTTTTGTGAGAAATCAGCTGACAGTCTTTTGGGAACTCCCCTGTAGGTAACTAATTTCTTTTCTCTTGTTGCTTTTAAGGTTCTCTCTTTATCTTTAACCTTTGGCATTTTTAATTATTATGTGTCTTGGTGTGGGCCTCTTTGTGTCCATCTTGTTTGGGACTCTCTGTGCTTCCTGGATTTGCATGTCTATTTCCTTCACCAAATCAGGGAAATTTTCTTTCATTATTATTTCAAATGGATTTTCAATTTCTTACTCTTTCTCTCCTCCTTCTGGCACCCCTATAATATGAATGTTGGACCTCTTAAGTTGTCCAAGAAGATGCTTATGCTATCCTCATTTTTTAAATTCTTTTTTCTTCTTGTTGTTCTGATTGTTTTTTGCTTCCTTATGTTCCAAATCATTGATTTGATTCTCGGCTTCACCCACTCTACTGTTGTTTCCCTGTAAGTTGTTCTTTATTTCAATTAGTGTATCCTTTGTTTTGACTCAATCTTTTTTATGCTGCTGAGGTCCTCACTAAGTTCTTTGAGTACCCTTGTAACCAGTGTTTTGAGCTCTGCATCTGACAGATTGCTTATCTCCAGTTTCTTTAGCTCTTTTTCTGTTTTTTTTTGAGCTGTTATTTTATTTGGACCATGTTTCTTTGTCTCCTCATTTTGACAGCCTCCCTGTGTTTGTTTCTATGTATTATGTAGAGCTGCTTTGACTCCTGTCTTGGTAGCATGGCCTAATGTAGTAGGTGTCTGTAGGGTCCAGTAGCACAGCCTCCTTTATCATTCAAGCCAGGTACTCAAAGTGCACTCTTGGTATGAGCTGAGTACACCTTACTCTTCAGCTTAGTCTTGGTTGCTATTGGTGGATCAAATGGGAGGGATTTACCCAGGCCAGTCATCTGCAAGGATTTGCCCTCCATGGAGAATCAGCTGTGCAGGGGCAGGGTAGTGGCACTTCAACTTGGTCTGTAGCTGTCCACTGGATGCACTGGCCCTGGGTTTTCCTGGGTGATGCAGGCCAAGGTCAGCCTCCACCAGTGTTTTGCTCAGGTCCACCCTGCCTGAGCTATAAAGCATTCTGGCTCTTACTTGTGCTGAGCTTGGAGATTCCCAGGCAAAGCCAAGCTGTGAATCTAGGCTAGCTGCTGCTAGTGCTATGCCTGGGGTTCACTGAGGCTAGCTGTTGTTTGTTTGAGAGGATTTAGGAAGTTGTGAAGCATGACCCAAAACCAGCCATTCATATTGAAAAGCAGCTTGGGTGGGTCCATAAGCTGGGTGGGGCGGAGTCTCTGGGGACCTCTAGGGAAGGTCAATCAGTGTTAGCCAGGTCGATGGCTCAGATCAGATAGGGCACCTGCCTGCTGGCTCTGTCGGGTGAGGGTTTAGAAAAGGGACAATGGTCTCTACTCACCTTGATGCCAGGCACTTCAGTTTCTTCCAGTATGGCACTGGTGCCTTTCAAGCTGCTACCTTGGTGCTTGAATTCAGAGGGAGTGAGTCTGAGTAAGTCTCTGTGTGGGTTCTTTAAAAGGAACTGCTTGGGGCTCTAGAAGTTTATTCTATCAGCTCAATCCCCACTGGTTTTTGTAGCCAGAAGTTGTGGGGACTTATCTTCCTGGCACTGGAACCCTGGGCTGGGGGTCCTGATGTGGGGCTAGGACTCCTCACTCCCAAGACATCCCTCCTGAATTTTTATCCATCACACATAGGTGAGGGACCAGACCATTCCATGTCTGCACCCCTCCTACTAGTCTGGATGGATGCAGTTTCTTTAATTCTGTAGTTGTTGGACTTCCATTCAATTTGATTTCTGACAGTTCTGAGTGATGGTTGTTCTATTTTAGTTGTAATTTTGATGTGGTTGTGCAAAGAGGCGAGGCATGTCTGCCTATGCTGCCATCTTGGATAGGCTGCAATCATGGCTGGAAGTAAATTGTGTGATTTTTTTAAAACATTTTATTTATTTATCTTTAGAGGGAAAGGGAAGGAGAGAGGGAGAGAAATATCAATGTATGGTTGCCTCTCGTGTGTCCCTTGATGGGAACTGGCCTGCAACCCAGGCATGTGCCCTGATAGGGAATTGAACCTCAATCCTTTGGTTCACAGGCCCACGCTCAATCCACAGAGCTACACCAGCCAGGGCAATTATGTGATTTTTAAACTATGGTTTCCTTGCACTTTAGCACCACCTTATGGCAGCATTTTGGTATCAGAATATATGCTGTCCTGATTTTTTTTTTAATGCTCCTGAACATTTCTGGCTAGAGGTGTTAGTCATTTAAAGATATTATATCACATAGCAGTGCGGTTCTCAACCTGTCTGTACAATAGGTGACAGGTCACCTGGTGACCTTTAAAAAATACTAACACTAGGCCTCACTCCAGAACCACTGGCAGAAAGGCTTTAACATTGATTTGTTGGACTAAGCTAAATGACATTTAACAAATATTCAGCTCCTTTACTTACTGGGGAAAAGGTCAACTTTCTTCCCTGATTTTATGACTGCATACCTCACAGTCATATGATTACTTGTGGTTAGAAAAAAATACACTTTAGAGATCCCCTCAAGTATTTGTATCTGCTGTAGAATAATTCTGACAGTTGTCTACATATCTTGCTGAAGCTTTACTTTCTCTTAATGTTTTAAACAAATTCTCATCATTTTAATGGTCAATAGCTTCTGGTCAGCTTAATTTTTTTAATTTGGGAAAATATATTAATCACAGACAAGCACAGAGTCTAAAACAATAACCTACCACTCAGAAAAGTTAACAAATACGAACACAGTTATGTTTGTTTCAAATATTTATATGTGTTATACAGTTGACCCCTGAATACATGTTTGAACTGCATGGGTCCACTTCTATGCAAATTATTTGTAATAAGTACAGTAAACATATTTTCTCTTCCTTATGATTTTCTTAATGTTTTCTTTTTTATAGCTCACTTTATTGAAGAACATAGTATATAATACATATAAGGAAATATATATTAATTGACTTTATAGTACCCTAAGGCTTGTGGTCAACAGGAGGCTCTTAGTAGTTACACTTTGGAGAGAATTCAAAGTTATATGCAGATTCTTGACTGTGCAGAGTTGGCTCCCTCAGCCCTTGCATTGTTCAAGGGTTATCTACATATAAAATATTACTAGTAGAGCATAAGATACGGTTGGGGACTCAAGACCAACAAAAAAATAAAAGCAATGAGAACATGTGACCGCTAAACTGTGGCAATGTCATGACTGCAATATAATTCAGAGAAGAGAGAGACCAGAAGAGTCATGGAAGAGATGGGAACAGGGACATAAAGTCAGGGGAAATTTTGATAAGCAGCAAACCCAAAGGAGAGGGATCTAGGTGGGAAAACAACACAAGCCAAGGCCAGAAATAGAAATTAGCACAATATAGTTATTTCTAGAAGTCTTTCATGTGGTCTAATAATAACATCTCTTGAGCACTCACTATAGGTCAGGCACTATTCTTAGTGCTTTACATGTAGGTATTACCTCATTTAACACAGCAACGCTGTCATGAAAAGCCCCCTGCTCAGATCATTCTTTCCTGTTGCCCTTAAACAAGCTACCATCTCTGGGTCTCAGTCTCTCCATCTGAAACCCAGAGATGGGTGTGTATAAAAAAGTAGATAGTAACACTATCCAGTGCATGTATATATGTATATGGGTAAACAAAGAAGAGACTAAATTAAAAATGATATACTTGTTAGTATAATGTGATATACCTGTTAGTATAAAAGTGTGTATAAAAAAATACATAGTAATACTATCCAGGCATGAGTATACGCATATGGGTAAACAAAGAAGAGACTAAATTAAAAATGATATACCTGTTAGTACAATGTGATGGATAAATGGTATCTCTATATTTAAGTTTTCTGAGGAACTGCCAGAGTGCTTTCCCAAGTGGCTGCACCATTTTACATCATCACCAGCAGAGCATGAGGGTTCCAATTTTGCCACATTGTCTACAAGTCATTTAGGTGGCTTTTTTGTTATAGCCATTCTACTAAGTGTGAAGTGGTATCTCATTGTGATTTTAATTTGCATTTCCCCTGAAGGCTAATGATGTTGATCTTATAAAGTGCTATTGGCTATTTGTATATCTCCTTTGGAGAAATGTCTATTCAAATCTTTTATCATTTTAGAAGCTGTTGTCTAATTTTTAATGTTGAATTGTAAAAGTTTATATATTCTGAAAAGAAGTCCCTTATTAGACATATGGCTTGTAAAAATTTCTCCCATTCTGTAGGCTGTCTTTTTATTTTCTTAATTTTGTTTGTTCTTACACTTTGGTCATTAATCCATTTTGGATCTTTTCTTTTTTTGTATATGGTCTTACCTAGGGGTCCAACCTCATTCTTTTGCATGAGGGTATCCAGTTGTCAGAGCACTGTTTCTAGAAAAGACTATCCCCATTGAATGGTCTTAGACCCTGTGGTTGAGAATCAGTTCGCCATAAATATATGGGTTTACTTCTGGACTCTCAGTTCTGTTCCATTGATATATCTCTCTCTCCATATCCTTATGGTAGCTCTACAGTTAAGATTTTAGAACAGAAAGTGTGAATTCTCTCTGGTCTTTAAAAAACTTGTTTTGGCTGTTCTGGGTCCCTTGAGTTTCCACGTGAATTTTAGGATTAGCTTGTCAATTCTACAAAGAAGCCAGCTGGGGACTCTGTTAGGAATTGTGGTGAAACCATGAGGAGTCCTGCCATCTGAACATTTCAGTTTTGTGATCCATGAACACGGAATAGTCTTTCCATTGATTTAGCTCTTCTTTAAACTTTCAGTGATATTTTGTAGTTTTCAGAATATGTTCTGCATTTCTTTTGTTAAATTTTTTAAGTTTTTTATTCTTTTTGATGTTGTTATAAAGAGAATTGTTTTCCTTATTTCATGTTCATATTTTTCATTGCTAGTGTATACAATAAGTTGATTTTTGTATATCGATCTTGAATCCTGCAATGTTGCTGAACTTAATGATATGGTCTAATAGTTTTTTAATGGATTTCTCAGGATTTTCTGTCTATAAGATCATTTCATCTGTGAATATAGTTTTACTCCTTTCCCAATTTGGATGCATTTAATTTCATTTTCTGGTACAAGAGACAAATTGCAAACCAACAAATTTAAAAAATCAGAGTAATAATGTCACATTCATATAGAAACAAACTATAATGATGGGATGAGAGTGACTTGGGTAGCTACTTTAGATTGAGTATGTGGAAATGCCTCCTGAGAGGAAATGAGATCTAGCCTAAAATCTAAATTGTAAGAAAGAACCACCTAGCCAGTGAGAACAGATAATGTGAAGGGACTGAAAGGTGGGAATGAGCTTACACGTTGGAGGAACAGGTAGGCTACTGTGACTGGAATGCAGTAGGCAAGAAGGTCTGAGAGGCAGTCAGGAGCTAGCTAGGTCATGCAGGACTTTGTAAACCCAAGCAATGGAGGCTGGATTTTATTCTGGGTTTGATGAAGCGCTACTAGAGTGTTTGCAGGGAAGTGATGTGGTCTGATTCACATTTCAAAATCATTACCGTTGCTTTGTAGATAACAGATTGGAATGGAAGCTGGGGAATCACTTAGGAGACTTTTGCAGTACTTCCTGTAAAAGATACTCACTTGCTGTGGTGATAAAGGAGATGGAGAGAAGTAAATGGATGGATGTATGGATGTGCTGATCAATTGGATGTGGGGAGTGAAGGAAAGAGGGATAAGAAATAACTTCCAGATGTTGGCTTGGGCACTTGGGTGGGCAATAGTATTAAACTGGGGAAGACTGAGCTTGAGCAAACGGAGTTGTGGGGGGTACTGGGGAGATATATCACAAGTTCTGTTTTGACTACGTTAAGTTAGAGACACGTCCTGGTATTTCAAGTACAAATGCCAAGTAGACTGTTGGATACACAAGACTAAAACTACAGGAAGTGAGCTAGGGTCACTTGTTTTCAATTTGAAGGAGCTGCCTGAGCCAGGAGAGAATGTTTCTGGCAATTCAAGGTAAAATTGTTCCAAGAAAGTGTTGGAATGTGCTGATAAGCCCAGCCAGATTCCAATCCCAGTGTGTGGGTTACTTTTCCTCTCTGAATTCACTTCTCCAAGTACAAAGTGAGATCATACCTGATGTGGGGGATTTATTGTGAGACTAAAGGTGATAAGGCATATACATTTATCGACTACTATTCCACACCAACTCTGATCTGATCAGCTGGACTTGACAAGTAGTAAGAGCAAAACTCACTACATTTTCTCAAGGAAAGACATGTCTCAGATGGAAAGCTGCTGTAAGACTATGCTGTAACCTTCACTCTCCCCTTCAGTAAACCTCTTTGAAGATAGCATAAGTCACTACCACATATCAGGAAATAGTTTTCCTATCTAGCTCTTCCTACAAATGCTGTTTACTCTGCCTAAACTAGTCAAGATGTTTAGAATAATAAAGTAACAAATGATGCCATAGCAACTACCACATATTAGGTGCCTCTCTTCTTTCTTGCACTAAGCACACACAAATATATCTAAGTCTTAGCCACTCAAGTCACATAAGAAGGACATCAAGCCCTTATCTTATAGAATTTAAGTCTACTTTCTAAATATAAAAATAATAGCGCAACAACAATAATAGTTAACCTTTATGGAGGACTCACTGTTGGGAACCTAGTTCAGGTTCTGCCTGGTTTCAAGAGTTGTAATTGTCCCCTGTTGCTAAGGCTGAGTGAGCAACCTTCGGACTGTAAGCCACAAAGGAGACAAAGCTTATCTTCCTGGCAGGAACGCTGCTTCTGCTTCAACTATAACTGGCCCCCAATGCTGGGTCAGTTAGCCAATGATGGGTAAGATTCCCTCAAAGGAAGGGTCGCCTAAGTCAGGCAAGACCACTTGGAAGGCCCTCAAGGAAGTACTTGGGGGGCTACAGCAAAGAGGGGGTGATGGACCCTTGCCCCCTGGCTATTCTGACATAGCCTGAGTCCCCAACCTATCTGGGAGAAGTTTTCCTTATTTCTGGCCTCCTGGCTCTAATCCACTTAAGCCTGAAACTATGACAGAGGGTGGTGCAGCCCTGTGCTGGCTAGAGCGGCTCCCGGGTGATAGATCGGGCATAAGAAAGAATTCGTAAAGTCCTGTGAAACCTGCTTTGCTAAGAGTGCTCTCATTTAAATGATAAGGGTCCGAGCAGGAATTGAGTTTGTCTCCCAAAGTTTTGTAACCCCTTAGCTGACCAACCCTGACTCCGATTAAGCCCTCAGAGTTCTTTGCATGTTATCTATTGTTTGATCATTGCTACCTGACAATGATTGATGAGCTTTACCTGTACTCCTGTGTAAAACAGACCTAATAAAAGCCATTGAGGAAGGGGCTCTTGGCCCTTCTCCTCTCAGAGACTGGCCACCTCTCCTCCCCAAGAAGATTGTCTTGGTAGTTTTATTCTCATCCGAAGCAGATGGATGGGGCTCTGCAGGAGGAGCCCCTCCACAACTCACCATGAGCTGGAAGGTACTGTGCTATTGCTTTAGATCTGTAAGCCATTTAATACCCCAACAACCCTATAGGGTGGCAATAATACCATCCCCATATCATCTTCCCCAGCTGACCAGCTTTAAATGAATGAGAAAGTTATCCTATTAGAACTGGATTAACTAGATGTCACAGTGCCTTTTAACTGAAAGTTGTGAGATGGTGAGATTTACAATAGTTCCTCGATGAAATAAATAAAATCTTTTAAAAAAATCTTACAATTTACAAAATTCACCTTTTCCACGGAGACCTGTGATATAGAGCCCA
This sequence comes from Anoura caudifer, assembly GCA_004027475.1. Lineage (NCBI taxonomy): Eukaryota > Metazoa > Chordata > Mammalia > Chiroptera > Phyllostomidae > Anoura > Anoura caudifer. Next base: position 59,564 of record PVKU01003884.1, on the reverse strand, counting down.
TCCAGGCCTTTCTGAGGAAATGGAATGATTCAGATCAAGGGGCTTTCCAAACTACTTTTGTCACTAATGTTTATTTCCATTTAAAATATGCAAATTCAGAATTAATGTAAGGTAAAACCTCTAAGTATATGACAAAAGAAATGCTGTAAGAGCTTGAATAAAATGATGTGGTACCTGTGTCATATATGACAGACATTAACAAAAAAGCACATTCTGAAGAGAATCAAATTCTGATAAATTGTAGTCTGTAAAAATCAATTTAGTGGTACAATCTCACCAAGGGAGAAGCAATTCACCTTGTTACTCTCAGTTAAAAATCAAAAGGGCATATTTTCCTCTTCTAGTTATGACTATCACAGCACTATATAACATGTATATACCTAAATCCTTTGACTCAGAGAATACAGGAAACTAAGCAAGAACTGGCATTTAGCAGGGCTTACAGGTCATGTACTATAAAGCATTTTCATTTAAAAATAAAAATTCTGCCTTGGCTGGTGTAGCTCAGTGGATTGGGCATGGGCCTGTGAACCAAAGGATCGAGGTTCGATTCCCAGTCAGGGCACATACCTGGGTTGCAGGCCAGTTCCCAGCAGGGGACACACGAGAGGCAACCATACATTGATATTTGTTTCCCTCTCTCCTTCCCTTCCCCTCTAAAGATAAATAAATAAAATCTTTAAAAAAAAGTTGAAAAAATAAAAATAAAAATTTTATAATCTATTTCAAAAATATCAATTAAAAATCATATAAACTGAAAAAAGGTTTCCAAACAAGTTCAAAAACCTTGGCCAAGCCATAGATATAACATAAATAAAATCTAGCTTAATTTATCAACTAAAACATTCACTAAAATAATGTTTTCTGTATGTGTAATACTGAGTATAACACTTCAGCATTTCAACAGAAACTGCTGTTCTGTCACACATTATCAAAGTCTGTTCTCTGAACAATTTGAAGGAATTTCAATTATAAGGCAAATCTTCATTTAAATTAGGAACAGTGCATCTTAAAGTTTTAAGAGACCTATATATAAACAATTTCCAAACACATATTTTTTATATGCTTATGATTTGGAAAAAAATGTTCCCTGAGCATTCTTTCTGCTTGGTTAGAAAAATTAGAATATGACCTATAGAATTTTACTTTGATTTTTCTTGAATATATGCAATTTTTTATCCATCAAATGAAATTGGGGATCTTTCCTTGTAAACAGCTCTAAAGCAATAAGTAATTATAACTGTTTTAAAGGGCTATAGAAATATGGTTGGGTTTTAGAACCCTGAGAACCGTATAGTGGGTATCTCATACAACTGAAATGATTTACTGTCCTAAAACTATCAGATGGCACTAGCTTCACAGAGGAAAGAGTTAATAATCAGTAATTCCAGCTCAGAAGACCAATAGATAAGCATTAATAACCAAAAGAAAAAAAAGTTGAATAACATTGTGCTTTCCATGGAATAACCTTAAAAAATTTAACCCTTCTGCCCAACATGGGAAATACCTCACCATGACACTTTATTTAATGCAGTCTTGAGATCTGTCACTCCTTAATATCCATGCAGACTTCAAATTAGCATCACTGGGAATTTCATCACACAAACTGCAGTTCTCAACGCTACCCCACAATTCACAGAAGATGTCCCACAGTCAGCGCACATGCACGGTACCACTACCAGGTGTGTTCTCCTAAGTTTTTAAGGTCTCAAAAAAAATCTAGGCTACTCAACAGTTTAGTTCTCTTCTTTTTCAAATAAATAAATTAATATTAGGGTCTTAACTAATTTGTAAATACTAATTTTCTATACAGCTTAGCATCACACTAAAAGAAAATTAGATTTAAGAAGTTTCATATTTATAATGAGATTTACTAAGACCTAATTATACACTTTCCTTAACAATATGATTTATGTGGTTTACAAGAATAATTAATAAATAACTTAAAGTATTTAGAAGTCATAGTTCTGAAGATCTTCAAGAGGCAAGCAGTTTCAGATATCCGGAAGTGTGTCTTCGGCCTTTTTAGTTATATGTTAAGGTGCTTTATGCAGGACGTCCCGGACCAAAACGACTTTTAGATCTAGATATTTTAAACAGAAAAGAAGGTCAGAGGTGCTTGTAAAACAAAAGGAAGTTACTGTTACTTTAGGTTATGCTTGGTTGACAGTATCAACGTTTAATGAAACTTTATGTAGCTCCATAAGCCATTTTAAAAAACCCTTGGAGTAAGATGTATTTTGGAATTCACTTTTTTTTTTAATTTTGGGGAGATAATATGGTACATATATTGTATATTATGGATCTGAAGCAATGCCTCATAAACATATTAATGTTACTTCACAGTGAAACAAATGAACAATAAGTGGGATAAATGAAAACTGTGAATAGCATCATAGTAGCTCAGTTTACGTTTGAGCTGACACAGATATATGAAAAAAATCTTGTGGTTTTCTTAGCTTTCTAGATTTCTGCATTGCAGATAAGGCTTTTGGATCTGTAATATTAACTATCAAATCTCAGTAACTGTAAACCTTTAAAAGAAAACTGGTGAAATAAAATAACACAGGACCCACAAGTTAGATTTTTAAGAGAAATAAAATAAAACAAGGAATGAGAAAGACTTCAATGATTTATGTAAGTAATAGCATATAACTTATAAATAGTATTACAAGCCTGCTAATTAACAGTAGCACTATAGCTTACATTTTTATCAGCAGCTGGATCAGAACACAGCTGAATCAATAAAGTGAAGCCTTAAAAAAAAAACTATACTTTCATTAAATTTCATGCTTATGACCTTTTAAAGTCTTAATTTTTGAGTTAAAATCTGGTTATTATTAGTGTCTTGATCTGATCCTTAAAACAGAAAACAAAACTCAATATGATTTGCCCAGAAAAAATTCCTTCAAAGCCAATGGCACTCTGAATTCACCTAGGCTGACTGACTCACCTTGAGTTTTTTTCTGAGCTTCCCTGCCGGGCACCGACTGACACCGAGGCCTTGATTTGCGCTTCGAGCCTGGAATAAATACCTCCTGCAAACTGCAGAGTCAAGGAGTAGTCATTATCTTTACAGAATCAAGAGAAGCTATGCTTTATTAAAATGGTATTACTCTTTAACTTAAAAGTACCTTTAGTTTGATTTTTGAACATTCAGGCTCTTTGACATAATTTACATATATTAAAATTCACCCTGTTTAGTAAATATTCCTGAGTTTTGACAAATGCATACAATTGTGTTACCATTGTTACAACAGACATAGAATAGTTCCTTCACCCAAGAAAATCCCCTTGTGTCCCTTATAAGTCAACCAATTTGACACTACCAATTCTTGGAAACCTTGCCAGCATGTTTTAAAAATTATTTTAGACATTCTAGTTGGTTTATAGTGATATACATTATTGAGGTTTTAATTTACATTTCCTTAATGACTAATGATGTTGCATCTTTTCATGTGCTTATTTGCTTCCTGTATCCTTCTTTTAATAAGAGTATGGTTAATCTTTTGCCCATTTATTTTAATTGGATTGTTTATTTTATTATTGATTTTTGAGAGTTCTTTATATATTTTGGATACAAATCCTTTACCAGGTAAGTGTTTTATACATATTTTCTCATAGTTTATGACTTATCTTTTCATTTTTTAAGAGTGCCTTTCAAAAAGAAGAACTTTTAAATTTTGATGAAGTATAATTTGTCAATTTTTTTCTTTTATGGACCACATTTTTGTTGATGTAGCTAAGATATATTTGCCTAACCCAGGTCACAAAGATTTTTTCCTATGTTTTCTTTTAGAAGTTTTATAGGGAAATGCATTTTTAAATAAAAAATACAGGCAAGAGTTATTACAATTAAATAATACCAATACTATGATAATATATGTTATAACTAATATGTAATTCTAGTAAGAACATAGGTATTTCTAGTCATCATTCTCAACAAGATCATATCTTATTTTAGAGATAACATCTAAGTACTTCATGCAGGGTTGATCAAAATCAGCAACTTCCAGAAAGTTACCCTCTGGATGGTTAGCATCTGGTCAGCAATGCACACTTAACCTACTCTTGGTGTGACATTACACTTCCAGTGACAATGTACTTTATTATGTGTGTTGCAGAGGACCCATGAACCATGGACCATGGATCACAAGAGATGGTGGAAAACTTTTATGTGAATGAATTGGCTAACTGGTGCATTATATAAAAATATTTAAATTATTCTTCTTAAATTCTGGCTAACACAACTTTATATTCCTCATGATGAATGAAAATAAAGTAGGGAGGCATATCTAAGCAAGCATAGTACACTAGTACATAATTCTTACTTCTTTTGATTCCTTTGATTTGACTCGATCCAGATCACCCAGTCTCATCTTTATTAGGTGCCCTGTAATTTCAGACATCCGCCTCTGATCTGAAGGTAAAAAATAATAAACTATGCTTGTCATGAGAATGATTTATAACTTTTATTTCTTAAAAAAAGATTGCAACCATCAAAGTTTTATGAAAATATCATTTTACAGATTACCTATGCCTATTTATCTTTGAAGAATTAAAAGGGCTCATACATGGATAACTGTGATACTTTTAAGATTACTGTAAATCAGCCTAAAACAGATTCTGCCATCTTTAGAATAAAATTAGTGGACAAAAGTCAGTCTGAGAGACCTCAAAACCATATGTGCATAAAATAATATATTACCTACTGTGATTGTCTAATAGTGAAACTCTGGTTGAGGTCTAAGGAATGTGTTAATTCTGAGCCTTATTCCAATTGAAACCTTTAAAACTGTTCAGCATGCCAGGTTATATAGGCCAGGTCCCTGGTTAGGGGTGCATGTGAGAAGCAACCTATCGATGTTTCTCTTCCTCTCTTTCTCCCTCCTATCCCCATCTCTAAAAATACAGAAATAAAAATCTTTAAAAAAACAATTCAGCATACTTCATAATATAGAAGACTCCTATTATTGTTATTTATACCTAATTTGTACACCACCCAAAAAGTAAAACTTACCATCTTCTCTTTGCGCATCCTGGTTGAATCTCAATGATCTTGAAGCATCCCACTTATTCTTCTGCATACTCACACTAGTGAAAAATTAAGCAAAAATCAGCATTGATGCTTTAAGAGTGAATATTTCATTGGATTCAGGAGCAATACTCACATGAAAGGAGACACATCTCTAGAAGTTGACTAAAAAAAAGTAGACAACATTAAGGCCTAATTAGAACATATTTACTGATAGTGCTATAGTTAATAATAAAAGGAGTTTACATTTATTGAGTGCAAGATACTGTATGAAGAGCATTACAAGTATTATTTCATTTAAGCATTACAACAACCACTTGCGACAGGTGTTGTTATTATCTCTATAAAAAAATAGGTTCGCAGAAATTAAGAAACTTGTCCAAAGAGAAACAAACCTAGAATTTGAACCCAACTTTATTGTCTGAAATGGAAGCCCCAGCTTATGTAATCTTTTATAATTCACCCATTCACATGTCTGTAGTACCTAACACAAAGATGAACCTAAAACACATCCAATGCAGTTGTGTGGGACTTGTCCCAACTCCAGCTTTTACACATTTTTGGAATCCATGGTTTGTTTCTCTTTTAGGTAACTGTGGTTGTTATTGCTCTCTTATTCCTACCTGGATTTTTACCCATTCCTTTGAAGTCAGAGGGAAATAAGAATTATTTTAAAAGACCATAAAGTACAGGGTATGGCAAAAGTAGGGTTACTGTTATGCATATATGAAATGGAGTTTATTCCTGTATTATTATTTATTAATTGTATTATTTTCCATATGAACAACTGTAAACCTACTTTTGCCCCACATTGACTAATTTATTAAAAATTTTAAAAGTCTATTTATCTTATTTTAAAGTCTATTTTTATGTATTTTATTTTTTAATAAGTAATATTGGTTCAAAATTCAAAAGGCACAAACAACACATATAGTAAAAAGCTTCTGCCCCTAGACAGTCTTGTATTCCTTAGAGGAAATCAATCTTATTGATTTCTCTTTTTTTTAAAGATTTTATTTATCTATTTTAAGAGGGAGGGGAAGGGAAGGAGAAAGAGGGAGAGAAACATCAATGTGTGGTTCCGCTTGTGTACCCCCACACTGGGGACCTGGCCTGCAACCCAGGCATGTGCCCTGACTGGGAATTGAACCAGCAACACTTTGATTCACAGGCCTGCATTCAATCCACTGAGCTACACCAGCTAGGGCAACCTTATCAATTTTTTCCATAGTATTCCAGAGATATTTTAGGTACATATAATAAATTCATATATATTCCTTCACCTCTACTGCACCAATGGTGACATAATATGCCACTCTACATACTATTCTACACTTCCTTTCTTCACCTGTTAATATACCTTAGAGATCTTTAATCTATCTTAACAGAACATTTTCATTCATTTTATACTGCCAGCATTCCATTATGGGATTTACTATTCTTCTCTTTCAGATTTCTCCTGGTTATACTTGCTTTCTTATTTCTGAATATGAACTTTAGAATAGCAACACATAATTTAGAGTTACCTTCTCCAATGCCTTTTCTTTCTTCTGACCACAGGGTGAAGACATCTGCTTTTTTGGTTGCTTAGTGAACTTCTTTGGCTTCTCCTTTTTCCCTGATAAAAGAAAAATCAATGTTTTGAGAATAAGTCTCGTATATTTCTCTAATGCACTTGTTTCTTCCAAAAAACAAAACCCTGAAAAACCATTGTTTTTTAAAAACTAACATTACTTCTGGATAAAAAGTAAATATACAGAAAAGTTTTAAGCACTAAAAGTGCTTAATATGGGCTCATTTCAATTACTTTTCTTCTTCTACTTGGTGAAACTTTTGGGGGAAAAATGAGGCAATGAATTCAAAGTCCCATTGAAATTAAATATAGAAAATGTTGGGAAAAATTATACATATTTATTTCTCTGAGTCTAATTTGACAGTGAAGTCATCTCCGAATTCCAAATTTTTAATATAAAAACATAACTATAGTCCTCGAACACACACACACACATCTTTAAAATGTCTTTTGCTCAGGTAGGAGGTGAGTCTATAAAAGTAAAAATGGAGGTAGGACAAAAATGATCTCGGGAAGAAGCAGATTTGGAACAAACTGTAGTCTAGACTGGGGCATTCCTGCAGTCAGCATTCTGAATTTTTTTCTGAACCGTGACAGTTTAGTAAAGAAAGGTGAGGGACAGAAAAGAAGAAACAGAAAGAAGCATTTCTCTAAAAACAATGTTTGAAGGTAACAATAATACTGTACATTGGATCACTATTTCACAAACATCAATTATTTATAAACAATCTTCACAATTTTTGCTATGTCATTTGAAAGGAAAACTTTATATCACTACCATAAATGAGAAACCTATAAAATGTGCTGCATAAAAGGTAACCTTGAATATACTAGAATAAAAACAACAATATTAATAATCTAGGTAGATCTGCTTGCTGGCAAACCCCGAGCCCCTGTCGAGTGTCTCTGTTTAATTGGGAGATTGCAAAGTATTATATATAAAATTTCTGCATAATAGCAAATCACTGGGTTATATACCTGGAACTAATATAATATTGTATGCAGACTATAATAAAAAAATTAAAACTATTATTTAAAAAATAATCATGGGGATGTAAAGTAAAGCATAGAGAATATAGTCAATAATGTTGTAATAACATGCATAATGTCAGATGAGTACTAAACTTATCAGAGTGATCACTTCATAAGGTATATAAATATCTAATTATGTTGCATACCAGAAACTAATATAATATTGCATACCAAATGTAATCAAAATATAAATTAATTTTTAAAAATTGCTGAAAGACATGATAGGGTGGGACATTTGCAATGGCAATTCCTTCCAAAGAAAATGATAATAAAAAGAAAACAAAAGTGTTTCAAATAACCATCTGCAGGCACTGGCAAATAATCAAAAGTAGGAAGAATTTGAATATTTACATTCGAAAGATACAAGAGGTAGTTGGTCAGAAGGTTGTGGGTTATTGTTAAGCTGAAATGGCAAGAGGTAAGAACTGTGAGTTTGTGGGCATCTTACCTGAGGGCACTTCCCAACAGCCCCAGCTCAGGGAGAAAAATTATAGCCTCATGAGCTCCACAGTCAAGAGTTTAAAGCAATAGAGAAGTTAGAAATATAAAGGGGAAATTTTGGAAGCAAGAAAGTCACAAAAGACCTGAGATCTAAAATGTGACAATAGGTTCTGTCTCACTGTTCCACAAATAAACTCACTTTAAGCTCTGAATAAGTAAATAAATAAAATGTGAGTTTAAAGTTTGCCCAAATTCCTAGCTAAGTGTTAAACTATGTAAGTGCACTAGAAGCCCTAGAAAATCCAGTTTTTATAAAAAGGCAAGCAGAAACTAGGGTGGAATGTCGACCCTTGCAAGACATAACTTTTCTGGTTTTGTGAGGTGTGAGAGTTTCTTGCGTCTTCGACTGAATGCTTTCCCCAAACTGCGCGTGGTTTGAGCTTTTGATAGCAGAGGTCTTATTGGCTTGAGATGGCAGAGGTCAAACTTGGTACTGGAAAGACAAGTAGGAATCTAGGGAGAACGCATAAAGCAAGGGAACTACTAAGCAGGTAAGCCTCCAAATCTGAATATATATTCTGTCCAAATCCCTGGCTGACACTGAACTGCCAAGGCTGGTGTGACCCTTGGGGATGAGGGGTGGGAAGAGGCTAAAGCAGCGGCAGTGAGTAGCGGAATTCATCTGTGCAGAAACACCATCCACTGCATACTATGGGGGAGACTGCTGTTTGGATCAGGCAAGTTAACTGCCTACTAGGAAAATCCCAATAATCCTCAGAAGAACAAAATATCTCAGAAGTGCACACAGACAATCTGCAATGTCCATTTTTCACCCAAAAGTTACAAGTAAAGAAAATGAAAAGTATGGCTCAGAAAAGAAACAGTCCATGGAAACTGATTCTGTGAGGGCCTGCATGTTGGATTTGGCAGATAATGACTTCAAAGCAACTATTACAAATATGTTCCAAGGAAAATTATATTATTGAGTACACAAATACAGAATTTAAATGAAATAATGGAAACTATTAAACCAAGTGGAAATTCTAGAGCTGAAAAGCATAATAACTGAAATGAAAAACTGTACTAGATGAGCTCAAGAGAAAATCTGAAATGGCAAAAGAATGAATCAATGAATGTGAGTTAAGCACTAGAAATAATCTAATCCAGAAAATAAAAAACTGAAGAAACAGAAGCAAAATGTCAGAGACCTGTGGAACTATATCAAAAGGTCTAACATGTATGTGTATTGGAGTTTCAGAAGACAAGTAAGAGAAAGGAGCAAAACAAGTATTTAAATGACCACAAGCTACCCAAATTTTGTGAAAACATTAGTTTACCAATCCAAGAAGGTCAACAAATCCCAAGTAAGATAAACACACAAAAAAAGCACATCTAGACATATCACAGTCAAGCTTCTGAAAGTCAAAAATAAAAAGAAAATCTTGAGAGTAGTAGGATTAAAAGGGTGCATTGCATACAGGGTAACAAGTATATCAACAACTGACTTCTCATCAGTAACACTGGAGGCCAGAAGACATGGAACAACATATTCAAAATGCTAAAAGAAAAAATAATTGTTAACCAACAGTTCTATATCAAGAAAACTGTACTTAAAATCTAAAGTGAGCCCTGACTGGTGTGGCTCAGTTGGTTGGGTCTCATCCCACAAAGTGAAAGGTGACTGGTTTGATTCCTGGTCAGGGCACATGCCCAGGTTGCAGGTTCGGTCCTGGTCAGGCGCTTGTGAAAGGCAACCCATTGATGTTTCTCTCTCACATAGATGTTTCTCTCCCTCTCTTCCTCCCTCCCATCCCCTCTCCCTAAAAAGAAATAAAGAAAATCTTAAAAAAAATCAAAAGTGAAATAAAGATATATTCAGATAATAAAAATGAGAGAATTCGCTGCTAATATACCTGTACAACAGGAAATATACCTGTACTTCAGGAAATAATAAAAAAAACTCCTTCAGAATGAAAGAAAATAACATCAGATGGTAATACAGATATAAGAAAAAATGGTAAATATGTGGGTAAACATAAAAGATTAAATGCATACTTTTTTTGTTTCCTTACATTCTTTAAATTCCATAAAATTGTTTAAGGCAAAAGTCATAATGTATATAAATATATGTATCATAACAAAGAAGGGAAGGTAAATGAAACTATATTATTTTAAGGTTCTTATGTTTTACCTGAAGTAATTCATAATAGTTTTAAGTGGGCTGTAATAGGTTAAAGCACATGAAAAGATACATAGAACTAATATATCCAGTAGAATGGCTAAAGTAAAAACACAAAACAGATGGACTTCCGGCCAAGATGGAGCCGTAAGTGGACACACTGTGCCTTCTCACAACCAAAGTTAAGGACAACAAAGATTTAGAAACAAGAAAACAACCAGAACTAACAGAAAATTGAACTGTACAGAAGTACAACAACCATTCATCTAGACTGGTAAGAGGGGCAGAGTTGTGGCAGGAAAAAGCGAAGATTGGTGGACCCGGGCACGCAGGAGCCCCAGGTGTTCAGGCAGTGGCTAGCAGACACCGGGCATGGGGTGGCAACAGTCAGACCCACTGAGGCTGTGCGAGGCAGCTGGCTGACCAGGCGGTCCCACATTCACACGCAGATAATCCAGGCAAAAACAGGGAGCGAGACAGACCTTGCAACCCAGGGCCCCAGCACCAGGAAATAAAACCTAAAAACACCAATTGAAAACACTTGTGGGGGTTGAGGTGCTGGGAGAGACTCCTAGTCTTACAGGAGAGTTTCAGGAGAGACCCACAGGGTCCTAGAACATACAAAAGCCCACCCACCCACACGGAGATCAGCACCAGAAGGGCCCAATTTGCTTGTGGAAAGCGGTGGAAGGGACTGAAATCCAAGAGAGCGGAACAAGCGCCATTGTTCCCTCTCGGTCCCCCCCCGCCGCACATACAGCATCACAACCCAGCAACTGGGCTGCCGCGCCCTGGTTAACACCTAAGGTTCCACCCCTCACTACATAACAGGCGTGACCAGACCAAAAAAAAAAAAAAAGGCTCAAATGGGAGAACAGATCAAAGCTCCAGAGCCAATTCATCTAAGCGACCAAGAGATAGCCAACCTATCAGATGCACAGTTCAAAGCCCTGGTGATCAGGATCCTCACAGAATTGGTTGATTTTGGTCGCAAATTAGATGAACAAATGAAGGCTAAGTGAAATGAAGGAAAATGCACAGGGAACCAATAGTGATGGGAAGAAAACTGGGACTCAAATCAATGGAGTGGACCAGAAGGAAGAAAGAAACAACCAAACAGAAAAGAATGAAGAAACAAGAATTCAAAAAAATGAGGAGAGGCTTAGGAACCTCCAGGATATCTTTAATTATCCCAACATCTGAATTATAGGGGTACCAGAAGGGGAAGAGAAAGAGCAACAAGAGGAAAAGTTATTTGAACAAATAATAAAGGAGAACTTCCCCATTCTGGCAAAGGAAATAGACTTCCAGGAAGTCCAGGAAGCTCAGAGAGTCCCAAAGAAGTTGGACCCAAGGAGGAATACACCAAAGCACATCATAATTCCATTAGCCAAGATTAAAATGAAGGAGAGAATTCTAGAAGCAGCAAGGGATAAGGGGACAGTCACCTACAAAGGAGTTCCCATCAGACTGTCAGCTGATTTCTCAAAAGAGACCTTGCAGGCAAGAAGGGGCTGGAAAGAAATATTCCAAGTCATGAAAGTTAAGGACCTACATCCAAGATTGCTCTGTCCAGCAAAGCTTTCATTTAGAATAGAAGGGAAGATAAAGCGATTCTCAGATAAGGTCAAGTTCAAGGATTTCATCATCACCAAGCCCTTACTATATGAAATGTTAAAGAGACTTATCTAAGAAAAAGAAGATAAAAAATATGACAGTAAAAAGACATTAAAGTCACAGATATTAACAGCAACACCTAAACAAAAAGCAAACTAAGCAAACAGCTAGAACAGGAACAGAAACACAGAAATGGAGATCACATGGAGGGTTAGCAACAGGGGAGTGGGAGGAGGAGAGAGGGAGAAAAGGCACAGAGAATAAGTAGCATAGACGGTGGGCAGAAAATAGACAGGGGGAGGGCAAGAATAGTGTGGGAAATGTAGAAGGTAAAGAACTTATGACACATGGACATGAACTAAAGGAACTAAAGGCGGGGAATGTGGGTAGGAGGGGGTCTGCAGTGTGGAGGGGAATGATGGGGAGAAATGGGACAACTGTAATAGCATAATCGATAAAATATATTTTAAAAAAAGATGGCAAACTCAGTTATTAACAACCACACCTAAAACAAAAGCAAACTAAGCAAAACAACTAGAACAGGAACAGAAACACAGAAATGGAGATCACTTGAAGGGTCAGCAACAGGGAAGTAGGAGGAGGAGAGAGGGGGTAAAGGTACAGAAAATAAGTAGCATAGATGATGAGTAGAAAATAGACAGGGGGAGGGCAAGAATAGTGTGGGAAATGTAGAAGCTAAAGAACTTATGACACATGGACATGAACTAAAGCAGGGGAATGTAGGTGGGAGGGGGTGTGTAGGGTGGAGGGGAATGAAGGGGGGGAAATGGATAACTGTAATAGCATAATCAATAACATATATTTAAAAAACACAAACAGTAATGACAAGTAAAGGTAGAGCAATTGGAAGTTTCATACATTGATAGTGCGATGCAAAATGATAGTTATTTTGAAAAACAGTTTGGTAGTTTCTTATAAAGTTAAACATACATTTACCAGATGACCTAGCAACTCCACTCCTAGGTATCTATCTACCCAGGAAAAATGAAAATATATGTCCACGCAGACTTATGCGCAAATGTTCACAGCAGCATTATTCATGAGAGCCAAGAACTGGAAACAACCCAAATGTCCATGAAATGGTGAATGGATAAACAAATATGGTAAAAGGAACTACTGATATACACAATATGAATGAATCTCAAAAATACCATAGTAAGTGAAAGAAACCAGACACAAAAGACTACTCATGATTCTATTTACATGAGATGTTAGAAAAGGTAAATCATTGTGACAAAAAGCATAGTGGTTGCCTTGGGGGTGAGAGTGGGGAAAGGCAACTTAGTATAAAGGGGCAGGAGGTAACTTTTTGGAGTATGATCTAGGTTTTGTAAAATCAAAACCTAGTTTTAGCGGGGATTATACAGCTGTATGCCCAAACTCCACAATGTGTACCCTCAAAAAAGGTTGAATTTTATGACATGTAAATTATACCTCAATCAACTGTGAGAACAATGTATGACATAGTAGCATTGTCTCCTTGACTAATTAGGACTGAAAAATGGTGGAGGACTACATTTAAAGAAAAGTTATATAAAACTTGGAAGTAAGACAAAGAAAGAACTGCACATTCTTTCAATGTCCCCCTGGAGGACTGTTAAAGAGGCCTATGTAGGGATTACTTCTCTAAGAGAACATTCTTGCGTTTGACTTTCCTATCTACTATTGACTGAAGGCCCAGATTCTGTGAAGTTTCATGTTAATTTGAAGATTACTGTGTCTAATAGAAATACAATTGATTTCTATCTAGTAGAAAAGATAACCCCAAAGGTTATGGGTTTATTGCCTTGTAGGAAAATCTGAATCTTCAAATGCTCTTTGAACCCATTTTCCTGCTATTTCTCTCACCAGTGAGTTGAAAATTTTTGATACAAGTTCATTTGCTACCTGTATAAAATCATGTTTTTAATTTTTTAAAGTCACATTTTGATGACTATTATTCAATGTTTCATTTGAATGTCATTTCAAATCATCTTAGGTACACTGATGTGAGTCATACATTTTGAGAAACCCATTAGATTACACCTGAAATAAAAACTTGGAGGATTATTTCTCAGTACACTGCACTTGTTAAAATAATTTTTTGAGTATTCTGTGTTAGTGCTAGGTTTAGGAAATCTTGATAGAGCCTTCTTTATTTTTTTCTTCCATGTTATACCCTACCATGTGAACTTGTAAAGCCAATCCCTCATCCCTTGCACTAAAGGCTTCAGAATATAGCCCCTTTATAAAAATAAGGCTTGATTTTTAACTAAGAAATCAATGTACTTTGTTTCTTGGACACTTCTTCTTCATCTCCAACTTCATCTTCAGTGACTTCAGATCCAGTCGTATATTCTTCTTCTTCTGAAAATAATGACTGTTGTTTCTGAATTAAAACACAATTCACATCCTATTAAAAATGATACATATATAATAAAATGACACATATATAATAAATTTTTTACAAATATCTAAATTTATTTTTGATGAATGAGCCAAATAAGAGCTGATAAATGATCACTGCCTAGCACAACATTTAGGAAGCAGACATAAGAATTTCTATAATTAGGACAGGATCACATTACATCAAATATTTTTTATTTCCTTCACAGATTCTAGAAGAGTGATGGCACCTAACAGGTACTCAGTGTTTGCTGAATTGTACCTCTGTCACTCAACTAAATGCATGTTCATTGATACTAAGAATAAATTAAAGTACAATAATTGCCAATATTAAAGTAGTCTCATAAACAAGCACATGTGCACATTCCCTGGATCAGAGGGGTACTGGATTACTTAAACATACTTACATCAGTTTCCTGCATCTATCCTCCCTACTGTCTGTCATCACTGATCTAAATTCTGACTCCATTTTTGTGAATACTATGATATGACACAGGAAAGGCAAATAGGTAAAAAAAATCAAATAACCAACCAAACAACCAAATAATTGGAAAGTTCCTGTTATAGATTTGTTGCTTTGTTCAGTGACAAAAATAACTTTTGAAAGTTCATTTAATTAGACTTACAGATTATGCAGCCAGAAAATGAAGTATGTGTCTGCTCTAAACAATGACGTTTTTAGTAAGTACAAAAGTTTAAACACTGAAAAAGATGATAAACATTTAACTAAAATATATAAAATCTAAAAATATAATGTTGATAACATTATATTAAACTATACTTCTATTTAGAAAGAAAGAGATCCATGAAAGTGGAATATAGTTGCTCACTCACCAGCTGCAGAGTCCAGTTTTTCAGTGATAAAAACTATAAAAAAGACAAAAGAATAAGAGATAATAATCTGCATCTACACAGACTGAAGCTTCTTATTTTCATATGGACACTCTAGAAGAATTTTTAAAAGTTACAAGTATAGTTTCCTTCCAGGTTGAAACATAATTTTAAGCTTAGGGTGAAAAT
Source organism: Anoura caudifer (assembly GCA_004027475.1). NCBI lineage: Eukaryota > Metazoa > Chordata > Mammalia > Chiroptera > Phyllostomidae > Anoura > Anoura caudifer. Next base: position 44,261 of record PVKU01003884.1, on the reverse strand, counting down.
GGTATAATCTTTTATATCCCCTGTGTAGAGAAGATATATATGGCTTACCAAAAGAAAAAAAACCACTTCCTAGTGTCATTTCCAAAGGACAAGTAAATAACATTCAGATATAATATACCTTTGGTTATTTTTTAACTATTTCACTTTTTAATGTTTATATTTTTATAAATTAAGGAACCAGATTATATATGAATTTTCAAGAAATCTAATTTGCTATTTTGTATGTAATTCATAAATAAATGTTAACGATTGAATACTTATAGCTACTTGGAGTTTAAAACTTATTTTACATGAAGTATTTCACTTTCTGAAGTAAATGCCACCCCAATAGACACAAAGGCAGGGAGCTACCAGCAGAGACTCCCTGGTTGTTAGCAACAGGAATCAAAGCTTCCTGGTCATATTTTAGTTTTGAAATTTTGGAAAAACTAAGTGCATTCCTGATTACAATTAAAAAAAAAAAGAATTTCATGTCAAAAACAGTTTATAGTACTAGGAGGAGACAAAATATACCATTCATACTATCTTCATTCCTCAAATCATTTATCCATAATAAAAACCCTGAAGGCCATGTTATATTTTCCACCAAATTTAAGTCAATTAGTTACTAATTCTGAGGACAATAAATGTGTCCTATTACCCTTATAGCTCTATTAACTCAGCATAATACCTTGTTATGTCCAATAGTTAGTAAATACTTATTAACTAAAAATTTCAACTTCAATTTATTTACTTATTCTCACCTGAGGACATCCTTATTGACTGTTAGAGAGGAGGGGAGGGAGGGTAAGAGAGAGGGAGCGAAACATCCATCAGTTGCCTCCCATAGGTGCCCTGAACTCACAACCTAGGCATGTGCCCTGACCTGACCAGGAATCAAATGCTCGATCTTTTGGTTTACAGGATGATGCCCAGCCAGCTGAGTCACACTGGTCAGGACTCAACTTCAATTTAACATGATCAAGTTTCTGTCAAAGATTAAATGTCATCAATTTTTTGTGTAAATAAAGAATGAGTGAAACAAGCTACTCACAGCATTGAGCTCCCCACTTTTGGGACCCCATGGTGTACTTGGCTCCAGTAAGACATCACAGTCCAGACCTTTCTCATCCCAGGGACCAACTCCAGAATCACTAGGGAGAAAAAGACATTTTACGAAGAAGTGTTCAATTTCTTAAGAATTTAAATGTAAATGATATCTTTTTTATTGCACAGGTTTTATAATTTGTTCTTTAGAAATATAGTTCTTCATAGACACAGACAACAGTGTGGTGATTAGCAGAGGGAAAGGAGGGTGAGGGGAGGTAGAAGAGGGTCAAAGGGGGAAAGATGGTGGTGGAAGGATACTTGACTTGGGGAGGTGAACACACAATACAATATATAGATAATGTATTATAGAATTGTATACCTAAAAACTATATAATTTTATTAATCAATGTTACCCCTATAAATTCAATTAAAAAAAAGGAGCTACAGTTCCTGAGTATAAGGTATGTAGTTCAGAATTTGCATTTCTTAATTCACCTAGTGATTCCCCCACCAGCGATCACTCCATATAGGGGGAACACCATTGCACTCCAGGCATCACACTTGCCTGGAGGTGAAATGGACTCCAATAATGGGTACTGCTTTGAGAATGGTACCCATTACAGGAGCTCACTTCAGCAACAGAAAAAAAAGAACAGCCTTTATTACGGGGTCCTCCTAACCTCAACCTGATAACCTGCTGTAGTTGCAAGATGATGGAAGTAACTTCAGAAATTAATGACTTCAAGGAGCTCAAATTTTTGCAAAGATGACCTCAAACATCAACTGTTTTTCTAGTTGTGTCAATCAAACATTTAAGATGAGCTTAAGTAACCTGAAAAAAGGAAAAAAAAAAACACTTCAAAAATTGGATTGCAGGCCCCAACCTTTCAATCACCAAGGACTTCTTTTATTAGTTTTTCTTTCTCTGGAAGTGCTCTTCCTATCAAATAAGCACCTGCTGACTCTTATTTTAAGCTAACATAATTTCAGTTAAGCTTTCTGAAATAATGTAAACTATATGAGGACTGACATTAGTGATTTGGAGACACACTAAGGGGATGATAAAGCTGCAGTACATCCCTCTTGCCCTCCCCCATGCCTCCCTCCTGACCTCACCTAACTGCATCTTTAGAAAAAGGCCCAACAATGACATCTCTGTGTTTGTGCAGATCATCCAGTATTCTAGCAGTTGGACAGGATAGCAAATCTCCATCTTCACCTTGATCGTGAAGAGCAACTGTGTGGTCTCTCACTATACAACCCTGTTGTACAAGAGACACTAAATTAGAGAGGTTGGTTTATTACAGAAACATTCCTTTAAAGATTTCTATGTTTTTGTTCTTCTTTGCCTAGTCATATCAACCATTTTAGCTCTTTTTTCCCCAAGGAAAAAAATCTTGCACAGGAAAGAATATGAGACATAAATGTATGAGGTCTGTCCAGAAGGTATCCAGCCATGAAAAATAGAGATGCTTATTGAAGAAAACACAAGATACAAGAAACATTGTATATAGGACAATAACGCCTCAGTTCCCTTCAAAGTAGGTGTCTTGGGCCCTCACACAGTTCTCCCAATCACCACCAGCTGCCCCATTGTATTTTCCTGAATCTCATCGAAGTTCAGAAATCTCTTCCCTTTCAAAGGTGATTTTAATTTTGGGAAAGGCCAGAAGTTGCAGGGTGCCAAATCTGGGCTGTAGCAGGGCTGTGTCAGCTGAGTGGATTTGATGTTTCACCGAAAAACCCTGCACAAGATGTGATGTATGAGTGGGTGCATTGTTGTGATGAAGCTGCCAATCACCAGTTGTTCACAGTTGTGGTCTTCTGAGTCATCTGAATAGTTTATGCACAGGAATGTTCAAGCTTAATGAAAAATTTGATGCTTTACTCGCATCAAGCATCATTTTGAATGCAATGGTCACACAGTACACATGCTCACTCAAAAGCATCTACTGCCACCACTGACTAGGTACAGTGAAGTCATTGTTCACACATGCACATTCCAGTCCACTCCCCTTGCACAAACTGTTCTTTCAACAATGGCTGGACTTTTCTGGACAGACTTCATATACCTTAAAAATATCCAAGAGTATTCATGTAACCACCATCCACATTAAGAAATAGAGTATCTCCAACACTCCAGGAGTCTCCATGAGCCCATTCTCCAAGGGCCTATAACTACCTCCCTTCTTCCAAAGGATAACCTCTATCCTGACTTTTATAGTACTTAATTCTCCTTGCTTTTATCCTTTTACCAGTGGAAGACACAACCCTAAGTACTATTGTTTAGTTTCACCTCACTTGTTTGGTTCAACATTATGTTTTTTATTCAACCAAGTTATTATATGTACTAACCTTTGCTTTAATATATAGTTTTCCTTTGTATGAATACATACAAATTTACTTATTCTACAGTTGATAGATGGGTTGTTCCCATTTTGGAGATATTACAAATAATACTTTTATGGCCCTGGCTATTGTGGCTCAGTTGGTTGAAGCATTGTTCCATAGACTGAAAGGTCATGGGTTTGATTCCTGGTCAGGGCACATGCCTAGGTTGCAGTTTGGTTCCAGTTGGGGTGTGTGTGAGAAGCAACCCATTGATGTTTCTCTCACTCTCTTTCTCCCTCCCTTCCTCTCTCTGTGCATGACTTCCCTTGGGTGAGGATAAAAAAATAATACTATTATGAACATTCTTTTACATGTTTCCTGGCACACAAGTGCTCATGTGTACAAAAATATATTACTATCAGCAGTGTACGAAGGGTTCTCATTACTCTATATTCTCACTAATTCTCACACTTGGTGAGACATTTTTAATCATTCTAATGAGCATGCAGTGGTATCTCATTGTGGTTTTTATCTGCTTTTCCCCAATTACAAATGAGGTTGAGTTTCTTTTAACGTTTACTGGACAATGACAAAGAACTTTGTTGTGTGAACTTCCTATTGCCTTTTTCTTACTGATTTATAAGAGTTTAAAAAAATCTTAGTATGAACCTTTTATGGGGATGTGTTGCTAACATCTGGTCCTACCTGTGTGTTTGCCTACTCAGTTTCAGTTTATTTAATGTAGTTGACATACTTTAATTTAAAATTTCTTCCTTATGTTATTACCTTTTAATAGCTTTATTAGTTTTTCTTTCACATATAGGCCTTTAATGACACCTATGTCTCGGTCAAGTACTCAGTGGCTCTGAGTACTTTATTCTTTTCTATTGGTCCATCAGTCTATTCATTATCACAATCATTCCATCTGAATTACCAAAGCTTTATAATAAATTCTGACACTGGACAGAGCAAGTACTTCTACCTTGGTGTTCTTTGAAACCATCTCAGCTATTCTTGGCCCTCTGAATTTCTATATACATTTTACAATCAGCTTAGCAAAGTTCCCAGTACAAAACCGTTAGGGTTTTTATTGAGGTTGCATTGATCCATATAGATCAGTTTCGAGAACATTTACAGCTCTACAATATTGAGTCTTCCAATCTATGAACATGGTACAATAATACATTTTTTAGTTTTCTTCACTTTATCTCAATAATGTTTTATGTTTTCTCTATAGAGATTTTGCACATATTTGTTAGATTTAATCCTAGGTACCTGATATTTTTAAGACTGCTGTGTTTTCTTTTAATAAATTTCATTTTCTAATCTAATTGGTTTACAGAAATACTACTGATTTTTGTAAATGCTTTTTAATAGATCAATCTTAAATTCTTATTAATTCTAATAATTTATCGGAAGATTCAAGGTTTTCTATGTTCACAAAACCATCTCCAAATTGTAACAGTTCCTTTTTTATTTCTTTTTCTTGCATTAATATACTGCCCAGGACCTCTAGTTCCATTTGAATAGAAGTGTGGTGATAATGATTTCAATTTCTTCCCAATTTCAAAAGGAAAGTTTCCTCCATTTCACTATTAAATGTGATATTTGTTACAAGTTTATTATATTATCTATCCTTTACTGAATTACATAATTTTCCTTTTATTCCTAAATCTGGTAAGAACCTTTATTTTTTAATTTTTTAATCACTGTACTCATTCCCTTCACACACATTAATTTAGAAGTTACACATTCTGTTGTCCTTTCAGTGGTTATCCTAGAACTTATAAGATGTACCTTTGACTTATCAAAGTCTAATTTGTTAAAATCCTTCCTTCTCAAGACCTTTTAAACTCAGTTTCACTGCTCTTCCAACTTATAGGCTATTGTGAGTTTTAAAATTATACATTAAAATGTATAGTACATATCCTGGGAAGGGCAATCTGCTTTTACTCAGTCCACCTATTCAAAGGTTAATCTAATCCAGAAACACCCTTGTAGACAAATACAGAATAATGTTTAACCAAATATCTGAGCACCCCATGTCCCAGTCTAGTTGACATATAAAATTGATAGTCATACCCTCCAACTTTATTCTTTTTCAAAGTTGATTTTTTTTTCAAAGTTGATGTTTCTGTTTAAGAACTACCATATAAATTATAGAATCAGATTTTCAATTTCTACAAAGAGCCTGCTGGTATTACATTAAATCCATAAATCGATTTGGAGAGAGATGACATTTTAACAACATTAAATCTTCTGACCCATGAACAAGGTATATATATATCTCTCTCCATTTATAGGGTATTTAAATTTCTCAGAAGTATTTTGTAGTTTGCAGGGTGTAAGTCTCTCACATCTGGTAGATTTATCCCTCAGTTTATCATATTTTTGTGCTAATGTAAATGATATCTCTAAAAATTTAAATTTCTGGTTGTTTCCAAGCACATTAAAAAATTGATTTTTGGAATTGGGAAAAATGTATAATATATATCAATTACATATTTTAATTGTCTATATTAATATAATTATATATTTATTACAAACATGAATGCATACATACATGCACACATACACAAAGCATTACCATCATTTTATACAGTGTTCATTCAGATTTCTCAATACATCAATTTCTTTCTTTGATCTTCATTCCTTCCTGTATTTCAAGAGCATGTTAGTATTTCTGTTAAAGCAGTTTGCTAGTTGTACATTCCTCAACTGTTCTTTGCCTAGAAATATCTTTATTTTGCCTTCATTCTTTTTTTATTAAAGATTTTATTTATTTTATTTTTTAGACAGAGGGGAAGGGAGGGAAGAAAGAGAAGGAGAGGAACACCAATGTGTGGTTGCTCCTCCCACGCCCCCCACCAGGAACCTGGCCCACAACCCAGGCATGTGCCTCAGACCAGGAATTGAACTGGTGACCCCTGGTTCAAAGGCTGCCACTCAATCCACTGAGCCACACCAGCTAGGGCTTGGCTTCATTCTTAAAGGATATTTAAGGAAGGCATAGGTTTCTAGATTGTTAACATTTCTTTTGGCACATTGAAGATCTATGGACTATATTCCGACTTCCATTTTTATTGCTGAGATATAAACGCTAATTATTGATGTCTTAAAGGGATTCAGCACTTCTTCCCTCTGACTGCTTTTAAAATGTTCTCTTTGTTTTTTGTTTTCTGCAGTTTCACTATGATATATGCAGGTATGAATTTATTATCTTATTGGGAGTCACTGGAATTCCTGAATCTATAAATTGACATGTTTCAATAATTCTGAAGTATCTCAGTCATTATCTCTTCAAACTTTGCCTCTGATCTATTCTCTTTCTCTTCTATTGGGAACCCCATTAGAAAGTTAATCATCACATAAAAAGACAAAAACTGTGTGACTCTACAATACCATATGAAGTACTTAGAGTAGTCAGGTTTGTAGAGATGGAAAGTAGAACAGAGGTTGCCAGGGGATATGGGGATGGGATTTGTTGATTGAGAACAAAATTTCAGTTTTGCAAGAGGGAAGAGTTGTGGAAACTAGATGCACAACAATGTGAACCTATTTCACACTACTGAAATGTAAACTTAAAAATGGTTAAGATGGAAAATTTTATCTTATGCTTATATTACCACAATTTTAAAAAGAGGTAGACATGCACACTCTAGGTCTCTTACTTTATTTTACATTTCTTGTTTGGTCTCTCTGTGCTTTGTTCTGGATAATTTCTTCTGATTGTTATCTTTTAATTCACTGATTTTTCAACTGTACATAATCTGCTGTTAAATTTGCCACTGAGCTTAATTTCTGTATTATTACATGTTTCTAGCACTTCTATTTGTTTTATTAAACCTTTTATAGTTTATAATTTCTTGACAAAAATTTCTAAGCTTGGCTTCTATTAACTTAAACTAAATTAAATTACTAAATCTTATTTAATTTATAGTCTATATAAATAATTCTGTGGTTTGTTTTGTGTCTTAAAGTATTATTCCCATTCTCAGTAACTTATTTCATCTATGCCAGGTTATCTTGCATGCTGAATATTTTGATGAAAAATTGTAGAAATAATTTGAGGTTTAGGATAATGTTATCTTTGTCCAAAGAGGATTTTTACTGCTCTCCCAGGTGCCTGGGGAGAGTGGCAATCCAGGATTACCTTAATCCAATTTCAGGGCTTGAAATATTCTACGCCACCCAAATAAATCAGAGCCAGGCTACTATCCAGGCAAGAAATGGCTTGTTTCTGACTTACTCAAAGTGTAAGGGAGTGAATGTTATTCATTATTTTCCCCAGTATTGACAGACCTTGGACCCTGACTATTCCAGAAAATCCTGATATGGCACCAAAAACAGCCCAGCTTCTCAGCCACTCTTTCAGATTGCAATCTCCTCCAAAATGGCCTTGAGTGCCAGCCCACTCCTCTCGGTTCCCTTTATTCCCTGTATCTTATCACTAATTCCCCATTCTCTTGTTCATGCTTTTAATATGATCTTTATATTTCATCCACCTTTTAAGTTGCTTTTTGATGGGAGGATTGGTCTGTATTATGTAGGCATTACTGGAAATATAAGTCACTGTATGAGTTTCCTAGATTTCACTTAGCCCAATAAATTACCTCAATAAATATCCATGATTTCATATACAAAATTTATCATACAGTTTAATCACTATTTACTACTAATCCTCTCACAGTAAATGGATTAGTAGTTAATATAACTATTAAGTGGACAAAAAAGCCAAAGAGTTACAACTTTAAAAAGTACTATTCAAAATGAAGTGATAGTTAAAATAGAAACATCATAACCATAAAGAACTGCCAGGACTAAAAATCATGTTACAGCAAATATATAAAAGCAATCATGAATTAATAAAATCTCTTGGGCCTGTCAAAACTAATGCTCCTCTGCTTAAAGTCTCATGCCTCATTTAAACAGTGTTGAGTGCAATGTGTTAAGTAAATCTTAGTTATGAACACTATGACGGCAATCTATTACCTCACTATTAAATCTCTGATAATCAAAATTGGTAATTGATTGCAAAAATAACAAATTTCCTAATCCAAATTAAATCCTATGATCCATCATTTCAGTAACATTTGTGCTAACATCCCAAATTCCTTGCTCCTAAATTTCATCATATCCCTCTGATAAAACCCCAATTCTGGATGAGCTCAAGTACCCATTTTTGCCACACCTGGAGAAAATTTCTGGAGATAGCAATATAAAAAGTTATGTTGGATTTCACTATAAATTTATGATCAGCAATTTCCAATGACCCTAGTAAGCTATAATATTTATCTGGAAAATTAACTTTTCTGTTTTCTGAAAGACTTTCAAACCTTTAATACTTCCTCCAAACCTTGAAACCTTCCCTCTTTCCCTCATTCTTAGCAAACAGCTTTACCTTCTATTTGATGGAGAAAAGAAAAGGCATTCAATTGGATTAATTTATCATCAATGAGAAAAATACAATTTTACTAATTCTACAACCATCCTACTCTTCTCTCCTGCCACATTAGAGGAGCTTCTCTTCTTTCTACACAAATACTACCATTTGTGCTTCAGATCCCACCCTACTCTGCCTCCTCATAAACCTTATACTATCAACCTCTCCTTATTGGGTCCTTCCCACTGACTTTTAAAAAGTTTTCTCCTATCAAAACAAAATAAAACAGAAACATAAACAATTACAGATTATTGATCCATCCCTTCCTTTCTCAAATTTCCCCAAAAAACTGTTGTTCACACTGCCTCCATTTGTTCTTCCACTCACATTTCAGTCCACACTAATCTGACTTCTGGATCTAGCATACCACCAAAACAGATCTTCACAGCTATGGATTCCAGGTCACCAAAGCCAAAATACATTTCTTTCATTATTTTACTTGACCTCTTGGCAGTATTTCATATTGTGGACCACTCCCTTTCTTGAACACTGCTCCCTTGACTTTCAGGACAACGTTCTTGGTTTCCCTCCTATTATTCTGGCTGTTCCTGATTATTCTCCTTTGTAGGCTGATGTTTCTCTATCTAGCCATTAAATATTGGAGTTTCTCCAGGTGCTATTGTAGGCCCTCTGCCCTTATGCTCACCTATACTTGGTGGGTTCAATTATCATTGATTTTCAAGAAGACTTAAAAATTATTATATCCAGCCTAGTCACTTCTCTGAGAACCCAAGCCCATATATTTAACACTTTTTGTCTGGTTATCTTACAGAGAATCTCAAACCCAAAATGTCCAAAACAGAACTTGTGAGCCTCTCTCCAAACCTAATTCCCTTCTGTTGTTTCCTCTTCAATGTATAATACCACCAGCGATCAAGTAGCACAAGTATGAAACTGAGTCATATTCTCCCTATATGACATAATCCATCAATCAGTTTTATTTCCTAAATATTGAATTCATCCATTTCTCTTCATCTCCACTGCTGTAGTCCAAGTGACCATCATCGTTCTCTGAGACTACTATGATAACTTCCTTCTGGTCCTAATTCCATTGATTATTCTTCAAGCCATTCTCCACACTGCAACTGCCATTTTAAAAAACTTGAAGTGAAGAAAAAAACCCAAAACATGGACAAGGAGGTCCTGCCCCTACATGGCCTGACATCTACTTGCCTCTCCAGTTTTGTCTTAAATATGCATGTTTTGTTTTGTTTTACATAACAGGCAGAATTTCTTTCAGTCTCTTACTCACTGTAACCCTTTTAGACTTGCTATTCTGACTGGAGGGCTCTTTTTCCCTTCTTCTTCCCCTCAAATATTCCTACCCACCCTTCAGATCTCAATGAAATGCCAAATCCCTAAGAAGGTAATATCAGCCTATTACAGACATTTATGAACCTGTGTACTTCAAACGTTTCCTTATATACTTTTTCCCTTTTGATATTATTGCCTGTACTCTAAGCTCCATGAAGACAGAAACTGTCTAACTTTATACACTACCCTGTCTTGTACAGTGTGTGATACAACTTTGGTGCTTTATAAGTACAGGATGGGGCAAAAGGTGATTTACAGTTGTAAGCATGTGGAACACAAAGAGTTTATTCTTGTATTATTATTTATGAATTTTTGTATTATTTTTTCATACGAACAACTGTAAACTTACTTTTGCCCCTCTCTATATTTATTGTATGAACAATGATGAGGAACAGCTTTAGGTTCCTTTCATCACCCATGAATTTTAATTACACAACATTTTCAAAAGTGTTTGTGATCAAGGACTCTAACCTACAGCAATACTCATGTACTGCACCAAGGTGTATGTGCAAGGATGTTCATTACAACACTGTAATACCATCAACCCTACAAGAATGTGTTAGCTTTATACTTTAAAAACAAAAAGAGAAAAAGATTTAAATAAAATAAAAAATATTAGTGAGCAATGTAACTGCAAAAAGGTAACATTGAGCATTACCCTTGTAAGCTGAGTAGGATCAAACCGAAGAACCTTTTGGTTGCAGCAGGGATAAATTCCAGTGCCCACAGTACTCAGCGAACTTGCTGCAGGAGGATAAACCACTGCTTCTGAATGATACTGACAATGTGCAAATTCTATACAGAGAAAAACCTGAATAAAAGAAATATATAAAATCAATAATTATTCCCATATTGTATATCTTAAGGTATATATATCTTAAGGTACACAATATTTAACATATCTTAAAAATACTTTACTCAAGACCACATATTGTATGTTCTGTTTACATAAAATGTACAGAAATGGCAAATCTCTAGAGACCAGTATGTTTGTGGTTGCCTGAGGATGGAGGTAAGATTGGGGAGTGTAACAAATGGACACAAGGAATCTTGGGATGATGGGGTGATGAGGTGATTGGATGGTGGTGAGGTTGCACAACTCTAAATTTACTAAACTGCATACTTAAAATAAATGATGTTTATGGCATATAATTATGCTGTAATAAAGCTATTAAAAAGCAAAAACAAAACATTTTACTCAAAATTCAGATGAATTAAATTGATCTTGATGTACATCTGATTTTACAATTAGCCAAACACATACAAAGTTTCAATGAAAATAATGAAATAAAATTTTGCCTCAATCATTCTTTGACATATTTTTAAGGTAAATATTTAGCATTACTATTAAAGAAAACTATGGAGTAACTCTGAATCATTGGTGAAGGAACTTATAAAGATTTAATTATAAAAGTAATAGATTTCAGCCCTGGCTGGTATGACTCAGTGGACTGAGTGTGGGCCTGTGAACCAAAGGGTTGCTGGTTTGATTCCCAGTCAGGGCACATTCCTGGGTTGTGGGCCAGGTCCCCAGTAGGGGGTGCTTGAGAGGCAATCACACATTGATGTTTCTCTCCCTTTCTTCCTCCTTCCCTTCCCCCTCTCTAAAAATAATAAATTAAATTAAATTTAAAAGCTGGAAGGAATGCAAGTTCAGAGACTTGGGAAAACATGCTTACATTTACTATGTAATCCAGCATCTAACCTGCTTAGGTTATTACCTAAGAGAAATAAAAACCTATATTCATATGAAAGTCCATAGGACATGTTTATAGCTGCTTTCTTCATCATGGCCCCAAAGTAGAAACACCTACAAAGCCCTTCAAAACACCTAGTGAATAAATGTTTCAAGTTCATTTTGATAAGTTAAAAAAAAATAAAGCTGGACTTAGAAAGTTAAATATGGTATAATTTTATTTGTATGACTTTCTGGAAAAGTCAAAATTATAAAGATATTTAAACAAATCAGTGGTTGCCAGAGTCTAGGGTGGAAGAAGGAAGTGACTGCAAAGTGGCACAAGAAATTTTTAGGGTGATGGAATTAGTCTATGCTTTGACTGTGGTGGTAGTTACATAACTGTGCTTGTCAAATGTCAAAAAAGAAATTAATTTTACTGTATAAAGGTGAATTTTACTGTACATACATTTTACTTCAATAAATCCAATTTTTAAAAATTGTGGGGACGTAAGGAGTCTGTCTATAGGGAATAAGCCCAATAGAAATCTCACACTGAAGGTTTTAATAAGCAGCTCTTCGTTCCCTCTATCGAAAATCATTACTCAAGTGAGAGGGGACAATTCTGGGGGTAGAGAGACATTAGGGATTCACAAAATTTTTTTATGTGGAACACTCTGGATTTATACATAAGACTAATTAGGAATGACTGTGACCTACAATGGTCTATTTATTCTATAAAAGGATTTATTATAGGTACCTTTAAATAGCAAGCTTTCTTGTGCTTTTTACTACAGACTTCATTTATTAAAAAAGGAACAAAACCATTTTTTGGAACACAACTGTTATAACAAGAAGGGTGCATATCAATAGCCCCTATCTGCAAAGGTGTTTCTGGATTTCTAAAGAAATGTATGGGCTAGTGGAGAAAAAGTTTGGCTGGAAATAACTGAAGGCAATAAGGACTCAGTATTTATTTTTCCATTAAAAAAAGTATTTGGTCGCTTAAAGCCTATTGGTTTTCTAAAAATTTGGAACATCATTGATTGTTTCAACAATAATAAAGGGAAAGAAGAAATGTAGTAAGAGAAATTAAGTCATACGTAAGCAATGTTTATTTAATAGCACCAGTGTTTTTGCCACTAATATCTTAAAAAGATGTCAGATATTATCAAAACACATCCAAACATACTAATTAAATAGCACATATCAAAAGAGCCTGCTCTCAATGTTTGCAGAGCAGGATATTTTTTAAAAACTCACCTCACAACATCTTGAACAAGTTAGCCAGTTGACTGTTCCCCACAAGCGCCAATACACATCTCTCCAAGATTTTAGCTCTTCAAAAAGACTATTCAAATATTCATGAATGTCCCAAGTCTTATCTCTGGGGAAAAAGTCTCAATTGTATTATTTTATAAGCAAGCAATATTAACAACTGATTAGAGCGAATGTTTTTAAATATGTGGCTTATATCCAAGAATTTCCCCCAAATAATGGCTGTGGGATGGACTACACTGAATGGTAGATAAAATTTCACTTTGAAGTCTGTTTATTCTTTTTTTTCCTGTGGATAATAGAAAAAGGTATAGAAGGTTGAATGCCAAATTATTTTGCTAAGCTACATAAAGTGTTATAAATTAAGTACAGTTTGAGTAGACTAACATTTGGGACTTCAGCTGATGTTGCTTTAGTCTAATTGTATATATTGTATAATAAGATGTACGGGTATAATTGGTGATTCTAAACATTTCATTGATGTGTCCTTTATATTATTCTCAAACAGTATTTTCAGTAATTGAGTAATAATAGTAATATACAGTCAGTCTTGGAAATATAGTTAAGTAAGTAAGATAAACTTAAAAATTGGCAAAGGCTTAAAACCCTATTTGCTGTAGAATTATGTAACTCAAGTTCCCATTTTTTCCAAATCCCTTAATCTTTTCAAACTTTTGCTCTTTTTGTCCTTAGTTCAACAAATAACAAAATACTGTCATGTTATTACAAATTACATAGGCACATGTTTTAAGTTAAAGACAATTTAAAAAATGTTATCAACAGCTGGCCTATTGGAAAATATTTTGAATAAAACAAAAATGGATGTTGAAGTTACTATCAATTTTTTCAGTTACCACTGTTATAATATATATAGAATATATCATTGTTATTGCTATCAGAGTGGACATTCTTTTTTTTTTTTTAGAGTGGACACTCATAAAAGGTGAATCAAGTCTCAAGACAAAAAGTATAAAATCTCAGGTGCTTACAATAACTAGAAAAGATTGCCTGATTGTTGTATGTAGAGAAAAATGTAACATTTTAAAGTTGATTGTACTATATTCATATTAGGTTAAATATGTTTCTCTGTACTTCTGTTTTAATGTTTAAAATATGAAATCTAACATTTGTGTTTTTTTAATATAGAAGAAAGAACGAGCACAAAGAAAATGAAAATCATCCATAATACTATCACTCAAAGGTAACACTGCAGTAAACGTTTTAGTGAACATGCTTCTAGTTTTGTTTTACAATGTGTTTGTTCTTCTTTTCACTTCTTCCCACTAAAAACTTTATATATAGAAATATATTCCTTTACAACATCATTTTCAAAGGCTGCACATTAAGAATTGATTAGATGTACTTTATACAGATATAGTATTGTATGGATATATTTTAGTTTGTTTAATCATTTGGGTGTTTCCTTTATTTTTTAAAAGATTTTATTTATTTATTTTTAGAGAGGGGAAGGGAGGGGGAAAGAGAGAGAGAGAAACATCAGTGTGTGGTTGCCTTTCATGTGGCCCCCACTGGGGACCTGGCCTGCAACCCAGGCATGTGCCCTGACTGGGAATCAAACCGGCGACCCTTTGGTTTGTAGCCCACATTCAATCCACTGAGCTACACCAGCCAGGGCTGGTGTTTCCTTTATTACAAATATAAACAATATAGCAAAAACTGTCCTTATTAAGTGCTTTCACAAATCCAATACTATCTCTTTGAGTAAATTCCTAGCAGTAGGATATTATCAGAGAATATATAAGAGTGAGGTGTGTCTACAAAGTATCCAGCCATGGAATATTAAAAAGAGATATTCATTGAAGAAGATACAAGATACAAGAAATACTGTACATAGGAAAATGATGTCTCAGCCCCCTTCAAAGTAGGCACCTTGGGACCCTACAAAGTTCTCGCAATCGCCATCAGCTGCCCTGTCATATTTTCCTGAATCTCATTGATGATCTGAGATCTCTTCCCTTTCAAAGGAGATTTTAGTTTTGGGAAAAGCCAGAAGTCACAGGATGCCAAATCTGGTCTGGAGGGGGGCCAAGTCACCTGGGTGATTTGATGGTTTGCCAAAAAACTGCATGAGACATGATACATATAAGCAGGTGTGTTGTCATGATGAAGCTGCCAATCATCAGTTGCCCACAGTCTTCTAAATTGTCTGAATAGTTTCTGCAGAGGAATGTTCAAGCTTAATGCAAAATTTGATGCAGATTCGTTGCTCTACTCACTCAGGCATTTTGAATGTGATGGCCACACAGTACACATGCTCACTCAATGGTGTCTGCTACCCCCACTGACTCGTACAATGAAGTTCTCATTGTTCACTCATGTGCATTCCAGTCCACTCTCCTTGGCTGCCAGGTTACATCGATGTGGCGCAAACCATTCTTGTTATATTAACAATAGCTGGACTTTTTCTGGACAGACCTCATGTATTTTAAAGTTTTGCTTTCTTGAGACATACCATTTACAACACTTTCCCTCCAACTCAAAATGAGAACTGGTTTTGAACTTAAAGGGGAACAAAAAAGAACTATGTATTAATGGAATACTGACAAAGTAAGAAGAATAACTAGATTAGGGGAAGTTCAATTTTATTATTATTTTTTAAATTATATTTTATTGATTATGCTATTATAGTTGCCCCAATATTTCCCCCTTTGCCTCATCCAACCAGGCCCTCACCTCCCACCACACTCGTTCAAGCACAACCCACACCATTGTCCATGTCCGTGGGTCATGCATATATGTTCTTTGGCTACTCTGTTCCCTATGATGTACTTTACATCCCCATGACTATTCTGAAACTACCAATTTTTACTTCTTAATCCTTTCACTTTTTTTGCCAATCCCCACTGACCACCTCCCACCTGGCAACTATCAAACTATTCTCTCAATCTATAATTCTGCTTGTTTGCTAATTTTGCTTTTTAGATTTAATTATTTTTAAGTATATGTTATTCATTATGCTATTATAGTTGTCCCAATTTTGATTTATTTCTTTTTAGAGTGGGGCGGGGGGGAAGGGAGACAGAGAGGAAGAAAAACATTGATGTGTGAGAAATACATTGATCAGTTGCCTCTCACACACTCCCAGCTGGGGACCTGGCCTGCAACCCAGGAGTGTGCTCTGACTGGGAATTGAGCTGGTTCACAGGACAGTACTCAATCCACCGAGCCACACCAGCCAGGGCTAAATTTGTTGCTGTTTTAATGTTCATAGTTTTGATCTCCTTTTTCTTAAATAAGTCTCTTTAATATTTCATATAATAATGGTTTGGTGATGATGAACTCCTTTAGTTTTTTTTTTTCTTGTCTGGAAAGCTCGTTATCTGACCATCAATTCTAAATGATAGCTTTGCTGGGTAGAGTAACCTTGGTTGTAGGTCCTTGCTTTTCATCACTTTGAATATTTCTTGCCAATCCCTTCTAGCCTGACAAGTTTCTTTCAAGAAATGAGCTGACAGTCTTATGGGAATGCCCTTGTAGGTAACTAACTGCTTTTCTCTTGCTGCTTTTAAGATTCTACCATTGTCTTTAATCTTTGGTATTTTAATTATGATGTGTCTTACTGTGGGCCTCTTTGGGTTCATCTTGTTTGGGAGACTGTGCTTCTTGGACTTGTATGTCTATTTCCTTCACCAAGTTAAGGAAGTTTTTTGTTACTATGTTTTCAAATAGGTTTTCAATTTCTTGCTCTCTCTCTTCTCTTTCCAGCACCCCCATGATGCAAATGTTGGTCTGCTGGAAGTTGTTCCAGAAGCTCATTACACTACCCTCAGTTTTTGGTGGATTGTTTTTTCTTCTTGCTGTTATGATTGGGTGTTTTTTCTTTATTCAAATGCTGATTTGATTCTCAGCTTCATCCACTCTAGTGTTGTTCCCCCAGAAATTGTTCTTCATTTCAGTGTATCCTTCAATTCTGTTTTTTCTTAATGCTTTCCTTGTCCTTTTCAGTGATGTTGAAGTTCTGTTTGAGTACATCTGCTCTTCCCCTAAGTTCATTGAGCATCCTTATAACCAGTGTTTTGAACTCTATCTAGTAGATTGCTTGTCTCCATTTTGTTTAGTTCTTTTTCTGGAGTTTTGTTCTGTTCTTTCATTTGGACCCTGTTTTTTGTCTCTTCATTTGACAGATTCCCTGTGTATGTTTCTATGTATTAGGTAGAGCTGCTATGACTCCCTGGTTTGGTACAGTGGCCTAATGTAGTAGGTGTCACATAGGGCCCAATGGCACAGCCTCCCCTATCACCCAAGCTAGGTGACTCGAGGTCACCCACCATGCGGGCTGTATACATCTTCCTCTTGTAGTTAAGCCTTGATTGCTGTTGGTAGGTCAATGGGAGGGATTTATCCAGACTGATCAGCTGCAAGGACTGCCTATGACCACTGACCACTGACCTCTGACTACTGTGGAGGATCAGCTATGCAGGGGCCAGTCCACATAGCAGGACTTAGTTCAGTAGGGCTCTGGGGCCTGCTGAGTTTGCCTCATGAGTGTGTCACTTGTGGAGGTGGTTGAGTAGTAGTGCTCTGATGTGGTCTGTAGCTGTCCACTGAGTGAGCAGACTCTGGGGTTTCCCCAGAGGTGCAGGCTAAGGTCAGCCATTGCCTGTGTTCTGTCTGTGAACACCTAGCATAAGCTACAAAGTGATCTGCAGATGGCTGCTACTTGTGCTGTGCATGGAGGTGCCCCAAGTAAGGCCAAACTGTGAATCAAGGCCAGCTACTGCTAGTGCTAGGCCTGGGGTCAGTTAACAAGAGATGCAGGGTTTGCTGAGGCCAGATGCTGCTTGTTTGAGAGATTTACAAAAATCTGAAGCATGAGACAAGACAAGCCACTTGTATGGAAAAGCTACTGGAAACAACTTAGGTGGGTCTGATATTTGGGTTGGGCAAAAACTCAGGGAATCACCAGGGTGGGGCAAACAGTATGAGCCTGGTTAATGGAGTATCACATATGGTGCCTGCCTGCAAGCTCTGTGTGGGGGAGGGCTCTGAAAAGGAACAATGGCCTCTGTCAGCATTTCTGTCTGGGAGAAAGCTGTCCACCAGCTCTTGCCCTGATTCCAGACACTTTAATTCCTCCCTGTATGCCTCTGATACCTATCAAGCTGCTGCCCCAGTGCTGGAGCCCAGAGAGAGTGAATCTGAATAAGGCTGTGCATGGGCCATTTAAGAAAAATTGCCTGGGAATCCAGAAGTTTCTGTCTTCCACAGCCTCAACCCCCACTGTTTTTTACAGCCAGAAGTTATGGGGATTTATCTTTCTGGCACTGGACTCCTGGGCTGGGGGCCTGGTGTGGGGCTGGGACCCCTTGTTCCCAAGATATCCCTCCTAATTTGTATCCACCATACATTCACATGTGACCAGCCCATTTCGTGTCTCCACCCCTCCTACCAGTCTCAATGTGGTTTCTTTCTTATTTCTGTAGTTGGAGGACTTCCATTTAGCTCAGTTTCTGGCAGTTCTGAATAATGGTTGTTCTGTAGTTTAGTTGTAATTTTTTTGTGGTTGTGTGAGGAGGTGAACCATGTTTACCTAGGCTGCCATCTTAGTTTTCCCCAGAAAATTCAGTTTTAAAGACCATTTTCCCCACTAAAATTCACTTGAAAGTAAACTTGGTTCTCTTGTCAAATTCAATATAACATTTATATAAAATCTGTTAGGGTAAAGAAATAATTTTAATGGTACTTATAAGAATATCTTTCGAGATAAATGCATGACCATTTTTAGTCTTTGAAAACTTAAAAGTTTACTGATATTTACCCTATTAATAAAATGTAGCCTTTTGAAAGTAGCATCTTTCTAAATCAAAACCGGATCACTGCAGAAAATATATTCTATCATTTATAGGAGTAGTTATGCTTCTGTAAAGACACTAATAATTTATATTTGAAAAGCTGTATTTTTTTCACTATACCTTATGTGAATGTACACAATATTTCCATGTTGATCCACGTTGATTTTTCCAGGAATGCAAGGAATTCTTCTTTCTGTTTCTTTAGTTAAAAGTTTCTTACACAAACAGCACCTACAACAAAAAGAGATTTTAAAATACAAGAAAAAAATTTTAATGTAGTAAAATGAAAAAATTTAGCTGCATCATATAGTCTACCAAGGAAAAACATATTCCCATACCTGTACAACGTTGCTGCATTATTCCGAGAATCCGGATTCAAGTATTCAGGATCAAATAGTCTCTCAATCTTCTTACAAAAGAGTTTACTATTAACAACAAATGACCAACAAATTAATTGCCCATATCTACTTTACTAAAGTTACTCAACAGCAATGAAAACAAATACTGATCTATCTGCACATGTAGAAAATAAGATTAATATGTCCTTAGATTTATTAATTCTCTTTGGGAATGTATACTATAGTTTTAGTGTTCTAAGTAAATAAAACTCCTAATGACAACTGCTTGATCAAGAATCTATTTTCACAAGAAAAATAAGACTGAAATATTACCTCTCTTTTAGTCCTTTGTTACTGGAATATTCAAGATTGAAGATTTTAGAAATTTAACAATTCTGGTTCTACCAATAACTCAGTACTTGATCTTTAGCAACTTAATCTCTCTTAACTTTGGTTTTGTCATTCATAAAATGGGGTTAATAATTCCAAATTCATAAGTTTTTAGGAGGGTTAAATGAGATAGTTAAAAAAAATACCAAAACATTAAGCATTCAATGACTATTAATACTTTATTTTCATGCATAAAATGACTAAACTTCAAATCTTCTAATTAATTCTAATTAAACTAATTGTCATTAATTCCAAATGTACCATCTCCATTTTCCCCTCACAAAACATCTGCTATTAAAGGCCAGATCCAGATTTAGGGCCCTGGTCCCATTTTTAAGTATTTAGCTCTTGGATAATTCCCCTGTCTCATTTCCCTTAAGGACTAAACTCTTGGATCACCCCCTACATGATCAGTTCCTCCTACTCTCATGAATCATCCTGGTCAGTAAATAAACATAATCTAATATTTTTCTCCTTAAAAAAATCCCTTATTGAGCCTACCTATCCCTAATAGCTGCTACTAAATTTTCCAGCAATTGTTCAGAGCAAAACATCTGGAAAAAAGTCACCTAAATCCAACTGGTCACATTTCTGTCCTCATCTCACTCTATATGGTGGCAGCATTCTACTCATTTAGTCACTTAATCACTTCCTCCTGTTTGAAATCCTCTTTCCTTAAACCCACTGGCTCCTCCTTTTCAGACCCCTCACTGGTGACACCCCTCTGTCGAACCTCTAAATTTTGGATAGTCTTTACCGATACTCTTGCTAACAATTATAAAATTAAATAACTAAAAATAGATTTACAACAGCACCCAAAAATTAAATGCCCAAGAATAAATTTAATAAGAAATGAGAAATATCTCTCCACTGAAAATTGTAAAATATTGCTAAAATAAATGAAGGGTTATACCATGTTCATGGTATGACTCAATGACTCAATATTATTAAGATATCCAATTTTCACAAATCTACAGACTCAATATTAACCCTAAATTATTCTGGCAGTTGTGTATGTGTGTGCACAAGAGAAAGAAAAATGGGTAGGCTAATTATAACATTTACATGGAAATGCAAGAAATCTAAAATAGCTAAGACAGCAATCTCAAAGAAAGAAAAAGCTGGAGAATTTAGATACCAAAAAGTATTATAAAGCTACCACAATTAAGACAGTGTGGTACTGATAAAAATATCAACAAAGAAACCAACAGAACAAAATGGAGAACTCAGAAACAGGGACTTCCCGCCAAGATGGAAGTGTGGGTAGACGCAATGTGACTCCTCACAAAACCAAAAGGACAACAAATTTAAAAACAAAAAAAACCCAGAACTGACAGAAACTGAACTGTATGAAAGTGTGACAACCAAGGAGTTAGAGAAGAAACATTCATCCAGACCAGTAGGAGCAAAGATGGGCAGCCATGTGGAGAGGACTTGAGGCAAGGCGGTGGCTGGCAGACCAGGGAGGTGGTTACTGATGGACCAGGTGGTCCCACATTTGTGTGCAGATAAATTGGGAGGAACAACTGGGAACAAGGCAGACCATGCAACCCAGGGTTCCAGTGCAAGGAAATAAAGCCTGAAAACCTGACTGAAAAAACCTGTGGGGGTTGAGGCGGCAGGAGAAACTCCCAGCCTCACAGGAGAGTTTGTTGGAGAGACCCAAAGGGTCCTAGAAAATACACAAACCCACCCACCCGGGAATCAGCACCAGAAGGTCCCAATTTGCTTGTGGGTAGCAGTGGAAGTGACTGAAAGCCACAAGAGAACTGAACAGGTGGCACTGTTCCCTCTCGGACTGTCCCCCACATACAGTGCCACAACACAGCGACAGGGGTTGCCCAGCCCTGGTGAATACCTGAGGCTCCGCTCCTTACTAAGTAACAGGCTCGTGGAGACAAAACAAACAAACAAACAAACAAACAAACAAAAAACCCCAAAAAACCCCACCAAAAACAAAAATGGCCCAAATGAAAGGGCAGGTCAAAGCTCCAGAAAAAATATAACTAAGTGATAAAGAGCTAGCCAACCTATCAGATGCAGACTTCAAAACATGGTAATCAGGATGCTCACAGAATTGGTTGAGTATGGTCACAAAATAGAGGAAAGAGGTAAGGCTATGAAAAGTGAAATAAAGGACAATGTACAGGGAACCAACAGTGACTGGAAGGAAACTGGGACTCAAATCAACGGTTTGAACCAGAAGGAAGAAATAAACAGTCAACCAGAACAGAATGAAGAAACAAGAATTCAAAAAAATGAGGAGAGGCTTAGGAACCTCCAGGACAACTTTAAGCCTTCCAACACCCAAATCATAGGGGTGCCAGAAGAAGAAGAGGAAGAAATCGAAAACTTTTTTTAAAAGATTTTATTTATTCATTTTTAGAGAGGGGAAGGGGGGAAGAAAGAAAGAGACAGGAACATCAATGTGTGGTTGCCTCTCACATGCTCCCACTGGGGACCTGGCTTGCAACCCAGGAATATGCCCTGACTGAGAATAGAACCAGTGACACTTTGGTCTGCAGGCCTGCACTCAATCCACCGAGCCACACCAGCCAGGAGAGATCGAAAACTTATTTGAAAAAATAATCAAGGAGAACTTCCCTAATCTGACAAAGGCAATAGACTTCCAGGAAGTCCAGGAAGCTCAGAGTCCCAAACAAGTTGGACTCAAGGAGGAAAACACCAAGGCACATCATAATTACATTACCCAAGATTAAAGATAAGGAGAGGATCTTAAAAGCAGCAAGAGAAAAGGAGACAGTTATCTACAAAGGAGTACCCGTAAGACTGTCAGCTGATTTCTCAAAAGAGACCTTACAAGCAAGAAGGGGCTGGAAAGAAATATTCCAAGTCATGAAAGGCAAGGACCTATATTCAAGATTACTCTATCCAGCCAAGCTATCACTTAGAATGGAAGTGCAGATAAAGTCCTTCCGATACAAGGTCAAGTTAAAGGAGTTCATCATCACCAAGCCCTTATTATATGAAATGTTAAAGGGACTTATCTAAGAAAAAGAAGATCAAAAATGAACAGTAAAATGACAGCAAAAAACTATCAACAACTGAACCTAAAAAACAAAAATAAAAAAAACTAAGCCAACAACTAGAACAGGAACAGAATCCCAGAAATGGAGATCATATAAGGGTTATCGGCAGGGGAGGGGGAGAAAGGGGGAAAAGTTACAGGGAATAAGTAGCATAAATGGTAGGTAGAAAATAGGGGGAGGTTAAGAATAGTATAAGAAATGTAGAAGCCAAAGAACTTATATGTATGACCCATGGACATGAACTAAGGTGGGGGCAGGGGGAATGCAGGTGGGAGGGGGTATGCATGGCAGAGGGGGGGAGAATGGGACAACTGTAATAGCATAATCAATAAAATATATTTTAAAAAAGAAAAAATAAATATAACTCATTTAAAGAATAAAAATCTCACATATATATTCACCTGCAATTCTGTGGACATAGGAGGGTTTGCTAGATCTCATCCCATCCCATGTTTTCAAACCTCATCTACTCTTAAATTTCTATTTTAAGCCTTGACCTCTTACCTGAACTTCAGACTTGTATATTTAACTATCTACCTGCCATCCTACCTGATGTCTAGAAGTACATTAAATATATTAAATAATTTTAACATGATCCAAACCCAACTCTTGATTCCCCTCACCTCAATTTTTCCACTCTCTGTAAATGACACTACCATCCACTTAGTTGCTCAACCTGAAAACCTAGTAATTACCTTAGCGTATTCTCTTCCTACACTATTACATTTGAAATACCTGTCAACTCCTTCTTTTTTAAATTATATTTATTATGCTATTACAGGTGTCCTGATTTTTGCCCTTTTGCCCCTACTCCACCCTGTGCCCCCTACTCCTTCAAGCAATTCCCCCTCACCCATTGTTCATGTCCATGGGTCATGCGTGTAAGTTCTTTGGCTACTGTATTTCCTACACTGTACTTTCCATCTCCATGGCTATTCTGTAACTACCTATTTGTACTTCCTAATCCCCTCATCTCTTCACCCATTCTCCCC
This sequence comes from Anoura caudifer, assembly GCA_004027475.1. Classification (NCBI taxonomy): domain Eukaryota; kingdom Metazoa; phylum Chordata; class Mammalia; order Chiroptera; family Phyllostomidae; genus Anoura; species Anoura caudifer. The sequence continues at coordinate 20,608 of PVKU01003884.1, read as the reverse complement.
CTGCCCCCTCCCATCTGGCAACCTTCTGGTAACTAACTTCTTTTCTCTTGCTTTTAAGAGCCTCTCTTTATTTTTTAACCTTTGGCCTTTTAATAATATGTCTTGCAGCGGGCCTCTTTGCATTCATCTTGTTTGGGACTCTGTGCTTCCTGGACTTGCACACCTATTTCCTTCATCAAATTAAGGAAGTCTTCTTATTATTTTTTCAGATGGATTTCCAGTTTGTTGCTCTTTCTCTTCTCCTTTGGGCACCCCTATGAGGTGAATGTTGGACCTCTATAAAGCTGTCCCTGTTTACACTATCCTCATTTTTTGGATTCTTTTTTCTTGTTGTTCTCATTGGTTGTTTACTTCCTCATGTTCCAAATCACTGATTTGATTCTTAGCTTCATCCATTCTACTGTTGTTTCCCCATAAATTGTTCTTTATTTCAATTAGTGTACCTTTCATATCTGACTGGATTTTTTTTTATGCTGTTGAGGTCCTTACTATGTTCCTTGAGCATGCTTATAACCAGTGTTATGAACTCTGTGTTTGATAAATTGCTTATCTCCATTTCATTTAGCTCTTTTTCTGGAGTTTTGATCTGTTTTTTCATCTGGGCCATGTTCCTTTGTCTCATTTTGACAGCCTCCCTTGTTTATTTCTATACATTAGCTATAGTTGCTTTGACTCCTTGTCTTGGTAGTGTGGTCTAATGTAGTGGGGTCTAATGTAGTGGGTGTCCTTGTATGGTCCAGTGGCACAGTCTCCCATATCAACCAAGCTGGGTACTTGAGGCACTCCCTTTGTATGGGCTGAATACATCCTCCTCTTGTACTTGAGCTTTGGTTGCTGTTGGTGGATCAATGGGAGGGATTTACCCAGGCCAGTCAGTACATGGAATGGCTGTGACCACTGATCACCACCCTCCACCCTCCATGGAGGATCAGCTGTGCAGGGGCAGGATGGTGGTGCCTCGACTTGGTCTGTAGCTATCTGCTGGGTGTGCTGGCCGTGGGGTTCCCTGGGTGGTGGAAGCCATGGTCAGCCACATCCCGTGTTTTGCGCAGGGCCACCGTGCCTGAAGTATAATGCAATCTGAGATGGGTGCTACTTGTGCTGGGCTTGGAGATTCCCAGGTGAAGCCAAGCTGTGACTCTAATCTTGCTGCCCTAGGGCTCACTAAAGCCAGGTGTTTGGGGTTTGATTGGATCTAGGAGCCAAGACAAGACTTTCTTATGGAAAAGCAGCTTGGGTGGGCCAGTAAATTGGGTGGGGTAGAGCCTCTGTGGATCTCCAAGGCAGATCATACAGTGTTAACCAGGATTATGGAGTTGCAGATATGGCACCAGCCTACTAGCTCTGTGCTGGGGAGGGGGCGGGGGTGGTGGAGCTCAGTGAAAAGACAATGGCCTCTGCTTGCCCTGATAACAGACACTTCAGTCTCTCCTTGTATACCAGTGGTGCCCTTCCAGCTGCCAACCAGGTGCTAGAACTCAGGGGGAGCGAGTCTGAGTAGGTGAGTCTGTGTGTGGGGTCCCCAAGAGGAACTGCTTAGGGCTCCAGCAGCCTCCTCTACTGACTCAATTCCCACTGGTTTTCACAGATGTTATGGGGACTTATCTTCCTGGCATTGGAATCCTGGGCTGGGGGGCCTGATGTGGGCGTGGCACTCCTCGCTTCCATGATATCTCTACCAAATTTTTATCCATGTGGGTGCAGTGCCAGCCCATTCTGCATCCACACCCCTCCTACCAGTCTGGACAGATATGGTTTCTTCAATTCTGTAGTTGTCAGAATTCCATTTAAATAAATTTCTGATATTCCTGAGTGATAGTTGTTCTATGTTTTAGTTGTAATTTTGATGTGGTTGTACGAGGAAGAGAGCCATATCTGCCTATGTCACCATCTTTTTTAATTGATATTTGCAGAACATTTTACTCAAAGCCAGCAGAATATATATATACTTTTCAAGTGCACATGAAACATTTTCCAGTATAGACCACCTGTATGAACACAAAACAAGTCTCAACAAATTCAAGAAGATTGAAATCGTATCAAGCAACCTCTTCAATCATAATGGTATGAAACTGGAAATCAATTATAAAAAAATGACAAAACACACTAACACATGGAGGCTAAATAACATGTTGCTAACCAAAAACCAGGTTAAAAATAAGATTAAAAAACATCAAAAGACACCTTGAGACAAATGAAAATGAAAACGCAACCACCCAAAATCCATGGGACACAGTAAAAGTAGTTCTAAAATCACAAGTTATTGTAATACAGGCCTACCCTAGGAATCAAGAAAAATCTCAAACAATCCAAGCTTACACCCCAAAAAACAGAAAAAATACAAAAAACAAAGCCCAAAGTGACTAGAAAGAAGTGAGACCAAAAAAACCTATGTCACCATCTTGAATGGACTGTCAACTCTTTCTACTTCTTTCCAGCTCTACCGCTTCTACTCTAATCCATTGCAACACTTTTGTCTCTCACCAGACTACTGCCTTAGCTTTCTAATAGGTCTCTTTGCTTTGTACTTCCTTGTAATCTATTTCCAGATAGCAACCAAGATGATTTTCTTTCTTTTTTCTTTTTTAGACTTTATTTATTTATTTTTAGAGAGAGGGGAAAGGAGGGAGAAAGACAGGAAGAGAAACATTAGTTGGTTGCTTCTCATATGTGCCCAGACTAGGGACCTGCTAACCAGCAAGTGCTCTGACTGGGGATTGACTGGTGACCTTACACTTTGCAGAGCAACACCCAACCAAGGCACACAAGTCAGGGCCAAAATGATTTCTTAACAAATCAGATCATGCTATTCCTCTGCTTACATTCATACTTAGAAGAAAGTATATACTCCTTGTTATGACCTAAACAGCACCTAAGTGATACAACCACTGCTGACCCCATCTCATACCACTCTTCTCCTTTCTTAAGGAGAAAGATATATTACTAAGGCCTTTCTTAACACTAAGGCCTTTCTTAATAATTTTTCACATAATTCACTGTCATAATAAACTTGTATGTACACTATACAAAATAACTAATTTCATTACTAATTTTGACCTTGAGCAATTGGCTCTGGATAATTTTACTTCATTTATAATAAAATGGAAATATATTTCTAAATAAAATCTAAACCAATATTTTACTAAAATGAAAGAAATAATGTTTTTTCTAATAGAAACACTAGATTTAAAATTAAAAATTACCTCCTAAACTTATCTTTCTTGTCCTTTAAATCATCAACCTCATTGTGTGTGAACACATCAGCTATACGTGTAAGAAGATTTGCATTAATACAGTTCATGTTGCATGGAGTAGCTACTATGGCATTCATATTTTTGTGGCAATACTGAATACACTGTTCAACCTAAAAAACACAGAATAGAAAATGAATGATGAAAATAGTAGCATGAAGGATATGTCATATCAGTACCTCTCAAAGATAAAATTCATTAAAAGCTTTATACATGTATTGCTAGGTCCTTATCTACATTGTTCCAAAGTGTTCCAGTGGGTGAAATTTGTACAAACATATATATGTAGCTAGAAAAATCATTTCAACCTTCTTAAAGATTCAACAAGCATCTCTCATGGTTTGGGCAGGTATAAATCTTAGTCCACCAACTCAAATGTACAGGATATCTGACTCCCTATCACTAAACATAGTTAAAATTTTAAGTTTCCTTTTCTCTGAAGTAGCACAAAACATATTGTCAGTGACTTCAGGGTTTTCTCAATCCTATTGTGCTGGTCCCTATGACTTTCCTTCCCTTTCTCAAACCTGAGGGTATCTTTATTTACTTTTTGTGGTAGGTTTGGGTTCTGGGGAAAACTAGCATTCTCTAAACATACCCTATTCTTCAAAATATTTCACTAATGGGATAAAAATTATCCTCTAGGGCTTTAGATTTTAAAACTCAAAGGTTAAGGACTTTTTTTTCTTTCTGTAACCTTTCCCTGAAGCAATTAACATCAGCAACTGAATGGGGGAGGGACTAAGGGTTAGAAAGAATACAGGGAACTAGTAAAACCCCAACTATCAAAGAAACAAATTTCACATCCATTAACATAGCAAAGGAGTATTCTGCCCTCTGTAGTTTTATTAGGGACCAAAACCAAATATTATTTAGAGTAAAACCATAAAAACAAATAAAAATATTTGAATGATAAGTTCATTAAATAAAAAGAAAAAACAAATATATTTAATGTTAAGGCTTGATATGTATATGTATATATTGTGCTTTTATGTTTAATCAACTACTTTTAAACAACAGACATGAGCATCTGATTTACACATACAAAATTATATTGTTTAATAGTTGGGTATTTGTTCTTAATTCACTCAACTATAAGTGAAAGACAAATTAGCATTAAGAAATTACTTAAATAGTGAAACAAATATATTCCAATTAATTTTCATTTAATTTGGTTTTAGAGCAAACTCTCTTTTAGGGTAAAGTTAATTTTGTTTAGTTTCATCTAATACAAAAGAGAGCTACTCCATGAGGATGAATTGCTATCTTTATAGGCATCATATACAAATGATAGATAGTGGCCTCAACTCCTTTTACAACAGACCAAAATACCTTCAAACATGAGCAGTTTATTCTAATGGAATCACACTCTTGAATTAACAATTACTTCAGAAAGATGCCTTAGAATTTTCTAACACTTAAAGGAAAAATCAAGTTAAATGTTAAATCAAGCACGGGTAAACAGAAAAACTTAGATCTTTTATTAATACTTACCAATGCGGTTGGGCTGCGATGGGGGTAAAAGGCAGAAAACTGTACTTGAACAACAATTTAAAGAAATAAACAAACAAATAAATAAATAAATAAAACATCAAAAAAACCAAAAAAACAAAAAAACCAAACTTACCAATGAATCCATTTTCAAAAACTCTGAAGAAATAAGAATTGAAATGGCATTTCCTGGCTCTAAAAAAAAAAAATTACATTCTTGTTTTGATTTGTACCTCAATGTCCTGAGTACAGACTCCTTTTCAGATGAAAAGAGGATGATACTTTAATAAGAACAATTTAAGATACACTTACTATGACTTACATATACCAAAGAAACAAAATTCAATGTTCAAACAGGGTACAGAGAACATGCACAGTAAATTTTCCTGGAATTAGAGTCACGTCAAGTGAAAGGACTCCAGCTAAAGATAAGACATATGCAAACTTCTTAACTAAACCAGGAAAGAAGATAATTAAAACTGAGAATACATCACACAAAAATCAGTGAGAACTTTTTAAATGATTTAAGGAGAGCCCTTGTTATTAGTTATTTCAAAAGCAGTTCAATTCTTGTTACAAACAAATTCTTAATGAAAATAATTCTGAAAGATAATATAAAATTCACTCCTGAAGAAGTGCTAAAGTTACTTCCCAAAGGCAGACTGAGTGAGCCTTCAGAGGCATAACCAGGGAAAGGGGTATGCCAGGTAATGCTACTGTTTTAGTCAGCCTAAGTCATCTCCTATGAGGTATATTTAAGGGGAAAAAAAAACCCTGCTTTTTATCGTTGTAGTACTAAGACAATTCACCTAAAGAATGATACAATGATTAAAATAAGTAATCCAATCTTTCCTTAAATAACAATTCTAGATTAAAGGTTCTCAAATAGAAAAAGTTCCTCAGGAAATTGTAATATGACCCATTCCAGATAAGCAATGTGTGGATTTTCAGAAATTTAATTAAGCATTTTGGTAGTTTTTAGGTTAGAATAAACATTGCTTTTTATAAAAGTTTACAGTTCTATTCACTAGTTTAAAGTCAAAGATTACAGTGACTAGTTTTGATCCACTTCTTTTACCTTTACATATAAATTTGCTAGATCAAACAATAATTTTTTTCTCTCTACATATTTTGATTTTTACTTCACATGTACATATAACTGGATGGTCTGAAATCTCTGGACTCTGATTGGCTGAAATGCTTGATTTAGCAATCTTATCATTTTTACTGAAGGATCACTAGCAGCTTTTTCCATTAAGTTTTGTCATTAAAATGTAATAAATTATAAATTTCCTCAGAAAATTTTATGATTCATTTACTAATGAGAGTTTAGAAATATTTTGGTTCTGCAGTAAATAGCAATTCTAGTGCACGGAAAGACTTTATTAAACCACTAGTGAGAGTTCCTGTACAACTCTATGAAAGATTACTTAGTAATTGTTATTCTTATCATCTAGAATACTGGTTCTCAAACTTTTGCTCTCAAGACCCCTTTACAATCTTACAAACTCCTAAAGAGCTTTTGTTTATATGGATTATATCTATTAGTATTTACTATATTAGAAATTAAAACAGAAAACATATTTATTAATTCATTTAAAAAATAAACATTATGTTTATATATTTTTATGAAAAATAACTATTTTCCAAAATGAAAAAAATTATAGAGAATAGCACTGTTTGACATTTTTTGCAAATTTCTTCAATGTCTGACTTAATAGAAGACCACTGGATTCTCATATCTGGTTATACATTCAATATGTGGGTAGTCTTCTTTGATGTTACAACAAAACTTGACAAATGGTACTTCCTTAAAGTTAGTTGTAATGGGATCTGAAATCATATCAATGAACTTTTCCATAATGTTATCTCAGAATCCATTGAGTTATCCTGTGATTTGAATCTTTATCCCATGCATGATGGTCTTAATGTCATGCACTGGTCATTTGGAAAATATTCGTTCAATGAGTTACATAAATTTTGTAAAGGTTGAAACATTTCATTCTACAATATATTAAAAAAATCACAAGTCTCATCAAAAAAGACTTTAAATATTAAGAAACTGTCAAGCACATGAAGGCACATATAAGATTTCCAAACTTTAATTCTCACTTGAAAGCTTGAATTTTACTATTGGCAACAAATACTAGCAGTTGTTTCCCTTTAGCTGACCAGCTCACTTAATTCATTTTCAAGAAAATATCTGCCAAATGCCTAAGTCTGAATAACCATAATTTGTCTGTCAGTCATTCTTTCACGTGAAAATGGTTTTCTTTTTTTAAAAAAGCAACTGGGTTAGCTTGCAACCCAAACAACTGCACAAGTGCTTTTCCTCACATCATACTTTGGTGTGCAGCGGAAGTGCACTTCCTGTGTCACCTCACAGAACATGAGAAAGATGTAAATTCAAGGGTCAAGACTTAGTATAATTAAAATTTGTACTGCTACATCAAGGACATTCTTAAGTGAACCTGGAGTTTCTTATTTTTTTCCTTCTTACTATGAGCACATGGTGCTGAAGAATACAGTGACCATTAGCACAGTCTGGTGCCCTGGCTTTGACATATGCTAAAACTGCAACAGTTTTGCCCTCCTTTATTTCTGCACCACCTGAACAAATGTCAACAAATAAAGACAAATAACATCTTGTGTATTATTATGCAAATTGTCTTGACCTGGTAGATTCTCTAAAAGGATCCTCCAGGACTCCAGTGGTACTTGGACCACACAGTAAGAACTGCTGATCTAGAAACTTGTCCATTTGCCATAAATTCATTATAATTTACTAAAAAAAGATGAGGTATCACTTTCTTAAAGGGCAATTACTAATCTGAGTATTAATGCTAATGTTCAGGCAATTTTCCACATTTCATGTTTGGCCTGAAGCAACTACCAGGTGATGCATACGTGTAATTATTACAAAATAAGTAATAGATTGTCTTTTACCTAAAGTAGGCATCTCACAATCTTTATTCTCCTTAGTGTTCCTTTTAACGTATTTTATCAACCAGTTGAAAATCTGAACGTCACAATGAACTGAAATGTCCACCTCTTCCCAGCGCTGAGCATCCATAGATAAATATTCAGCAAAGTACTTCATTTCTGATGTCAAAAGATCTCGTGGGCAAATAAAATCTTCTTTCAAGTTTTTTGCTTCATCACATACATGGATCACCATGTTTGGCCTTCATAAAAAATGTTACACAGAAATGAAATTATTAAGAGTTTTAGAAGAGGAGCCAAGCATATTGACATATTTTTGAAGGTTTGAACACAAATCAATATTATAGGATTTAAGTGTCTTGCTAATCTGATCTATATCTTAGATTATGAATAACTTTAGTTAAACTACTGACTTAATAAAAACACATAAAAAGTTTTTAATATGGGACTCATAATTTACAGGGTTTAAACACAGGGTCCGGCAGAAGTAATACCTGGTTGAGTGTGTTTGGTATGGTAATAATACGGGTATAATAATTTATAGTTTTAATTTGAATATTTTACCTAAAATGTTATATGGTGTGCTTGAGTGTGATATTGTTATGTTACAGAATTACATGCTTATGATTTTGTAATAAAATATTTTGTAATAAAAGAGGACATTATTTGTGCCAGACCCTGTATATTATTTTCAAGTTATAATTATAAAGTTTTAGAAAACAATATCAATTCACCAAGAAAAATCAAATAATACATTCTAATTCTTGTCATGAACATAAAACAGCACTTTTACATGGCTATGGGCCTGGGAAGGAGATAACATTAAATACTAAAATTTTCCTATTAGTTATAAGTAGAAAAAAAAATGTTAAATTTTTTCATTAAAGAATTAAAAAATTAGCATGGCAACTTACTCATTTTTAACAGCAAGAAAGTTTGCCAGACATTCAATAAATATAAATCAGTAAATATAGTTAAAGAATTCTGAAGACTAGAATGTGGTTATTTACATATTTAAAAATAATTTGATAAGTTTAGATAATATACCAGAATGACTGCTTTGAAATGATATATACTCCTTGAATTTACTACCCCTTGAAAATTACATTACCTCAAAAAGAATCATTAGCGTGATCCACAAGTGCCTTAATGTCATTACAAAAGGAAGAGATTAAATAGAAAGAGATACACTGTCCTACAATAGGAATTTAATGTTCGTTTAATTCAACTTGATAATTTCTAATAAAAAATTACATTTGTTCTAACCACTATGCCATGCACCTGAAACAAATATAAAATAATACTGAATATCAACTGCAATTAAAAGAGAAAACACTGAACGTCAAGTACATTTAAAAATTAAAATTAATTAATTAATTAATTGCATTTGAAATAAAATTGAGTTACCAGAAAAGAATTATTAATCAACAGTCTGTTAAAATCAAAGGAATTTAACTCTTGACAAATTGTTCTTCCAGAGAAATTATAGTCAAAATATTAACAGGTAATCGCTGGTACAATGAAGCATTAAGTTTGTGTGGCTTTTTGGACCACAATATGAAATACTAGATAATCCCAGTAGAGAAATTATCTGATGAAATTTTTCTGCCACACAAACAAACCTATCAGTTAAAAAAAATTATGTAAACTATGTGGATAAACAAAAAATTACTTTAAAAGAGTGATTTTTTTTTTACTGTGGTAAAATATACATAAAATTTGCCATCCTAGCCATTTTAAGTGTAAAGTTCAGTGGCATTAAGTACATTCACATTGTTGTGCAATCATCACTACCATCCATCTCTGGAACGTTTTCAAAAAAGGTAAATGTTATGGTATGTAAATTATGTGGTAATAAAGCTGTTAGCCCTGGCTTGTGTGGCTCAGTGGATTGAGCAATTGAGCGCAGATCTGCAAACCAAAGGGGTCATTGGTTCGATTTCTAGTCAAGGCATATGCTGAGTTGTGGGCCGGGTCCCCAGTAGAAGGTGTGTGAAAGGCAACCACACATTGATGTTTCTCTCCCTCTCTTTCTCCCACCCTTTCCCTCTGTCTACAAATAAATAAATAAAATATTTTTAAAAATCATGTTAAAAAAATCTGTTTTAAAAGAACTACCTAAACTGAAAATACACAAAGGAACTTCCAGAGACAAAGAAAATGTTCTATATCTTCATTTGGATGATGGTTACTTGGTGAGCCCATTTGTGAAAACTCATCAAAGTGAATACTTAAAACATGTGCAGTTTATTGTATGTAAAATACACAAACAATACAAAACTACCAAAATTTGTAATATATTGAAAGATGTACTCTAATTTTTATTATATTCAAATATGTTATTCTAAAATACATACCTAGTTTTTTAAATAGTGTTGGAGAACCAATAACAGATTTTTCTTTGGATTTTAAAATTTACTTTTAAAGTTTTATGTTAATATCTATTAACATAAATATCTGTTGTTTAACATAATATTGTTATTTATTATTAACATAATATCTGTTGTTTCTAATATTCACAAAATGAAAGTGAATTTTTAAAATGAAAAATTAGTCCAATTTATAAATAACACAAATAAGTCATGTTTAGCTATTAAACAATTACTTATAGTTCAATACATGAACTAAACTGATTTCAATTGTTTTAGCAATTGTGTAATGTGATATTTCCTAAATTATGGTAATTGATGTATACAATCACCAATCATATATTTTATAATTTAAAGTTGATATTCATATTAAATCTTATCTAGCAAAGAACCATCCTCCTACCCTTCAGATTCTTCAGTCTTTTCTCCACCATTACGAGTAGTACAATTTTCACTTTCTGAAGAACAATTCCTGGTGGAAGCTATACTATGTCTTCCTTAAATACAGAAACAAACACATACAAAAACAAAGGGGGGAGGTTAGCATTTCTAGCTCAGAATAGTTTTCACTTACTGAACAGTTATACTGTAAATGCATGGTTTTCAAGGCTAGTTAAGATGGTACTTTGTCAGGTGGCATATCCCTCAATATTTCCAAAGGTCTATGGAAGAAACAGTTCAAAAAAGGGATAACAAATTGCTAATATTACAATGAGGATTAAAAATAAATACTGTTATGATCTGTATAGACAGGGTCAAATGCTCAAAGCTAACACTATAAATTTCTCTTCCTGAAGTAAAGTTTTACATCAATACTCTGATTGCTGTTGCTGAGACTGAAATAATTCCCTACGAGGATTTCTAAAACCAGTTGTTATTTCCAAAGCAACCGTGAAAACATCTCTTCAGCCCTGCCACTGTGTCATTTGAAGCTGTTGTTGACTGCAATAAAGGATAGCTGTAAAAAAGATTAACACAAGAAACAAGCAAGATTCTCTTAGTGACAAACAAATAAACACAAAAACAAAGAAATAATTTAAGTAAAATGTATAGGTCAAATTCCAAAATTTATATTAGTAGACTAACAGATTGGAGAAGTAAATTTTGGTAAAGAGCTTTTTTGGTAAAAATATTTCACCTGTATATTAACATGTAAATGTTTTTCAAATATAGAAAAGACAAATTTCTAAAATTTAGAAAGATACAAATACTAATAGATTTCTCTATTAATGTTTATACTAGCCTTTAAATAAAGAAAGAAAAGATGATTGGAATGCATAATATTTGGCAGAATGAAAGGAGAAACACTGCAATTTGTTTTAAAACCTTACTTGTTTTGGAAACTGCATCCTGACCAGCTGAAGTCTCCTGAAATTTTCCCTGTGTGTCAAGAAGTGAGGATTTGATATATGTAGCTAAAGTTTCAACAGGATTCTCTCCAGCCATTAGGAGACTATACTGGTTGTCAACAGGTGAACTTCCACTACTCTTCAGTTCCTCAAACCTTTTTGCACACTGTAACAATATAAAAGAAAGAAAATGTGAGTCTCGGAGTTTCTTAATTTAAAAATGAGGATATATATTTTTGCCTATTATTGAGGTATTTGAAGATACTTTTCTATAATTCTTTTTTTGTTGATTGATTTTAGATAGAAAGAGGAAAGGGGGAGAGAAAGGAGAGAGATCAATTTGTTTTCCACTTAGTTATGCATTCATTGGTTGATTCTTATATGTGCCCTGACCAAAGATCAAGCCCACAACCTTGGTGTATGGGGATGATGCTCTAATCAATTGAGCTACAGCCAGAGCCTGTAATTATTTTTTGTAAGTGAATATTAATCCATTGGGTAACTAGTGAAAAATAAGCATACATTTCAATATACAAAAGCCACTGACTTATTTTTTAAAAAATTCAGGGTAGGATTTAAAAAAAATTAACCCAAAGGCATAATATGTTTATGCTCTTGTAAAAAAATGAAGAATGCCTTTATCAGCCATATTTCCTTATGGTCTGCTGTTATGATCAATTGACAATTTAAATAATTTAGCAAAAAATGGCTAATATTTTATATTAACTAAGTTTCCACCAGGAACATGACTAAATTCTAACTTTCAATGGAAACTAAACCAAAAAGTATCTGATGTGTGACACCAGACTTTCTCTATTAAAATAACAAAAGACTTTACACCTACTAACAGTGAGGTTCACCTTGCACAAAATACTTTTTAAAAATTATATTTTATTGATTATGCTATTACAGTTGTCCCATTTTCCCCCCTTCATTCTCCTCCACCCTGCACACCCCCTCCAACCTACATTCCCCCCTTTAGTTCATGCCCATGTGTCATAAGTTCTTTAGCTTCTACATTTCCCACACTATTCTTGCCCACCCCCTATTTTCTACCCACTGTCTGTGCTACTTGTTCTATGTACCTTGTCCCCCTCTCTCCTCCTCCCACTCCCCTATTGCTAACCTCCATGTGATCTCCATTTCTGTGTTTCTGCTCCTGTTGTAGTGGTTTGCTTAGTTGGCTTTTGTTTTAGATCTGGTTGTTAATACCTGTGAGTTTGCTCTCTTTTTACTGTTCATAATTTTTATCTTCTTTTTCTTAGATAAGTCCCTTTAACATTTCATATAATAAGGGCTTGGTGATGATGAACTCCTTTAACTTGACCTTATCTGAGAAGCACTTTATCTTCCCTTCCATTCTAAATGACAGCTTTGCTGGATAGAGCAATCTTGGATGTAGGTCTTTGATTTTCATGACTTGGAATACCTCTTTCCAGCCC